>JAVLUX010000245.1:180000-202500 GCA_032164185.1 Moxostoma hubbsi
TCCAGAGGTCTGAGCTTGGGTGCCAGATGGTGCCCTGTCCCAGAGTGAGGAGGTCCTTCCTCAGGGGAATTTGCCAGGGAGGCGCTGTCGCGAGGAGCGTGAGGTCCGAGAACCAAGTCTGGGGGGACTCACAGGGGGAAACGCATATTTGCGCAGCCCCCGGGGCCAGATGTGTGCCAGCATGTCTGTCCGGAGGGGGGCTCCCAGCAGGAAATACCAGAGCGGGCAGAGGGAGGATTCAACAGTTCCACCTGTGCTATGCCAAATTGACTCCAAATCAGCTGGACAACCGGGGGGTGGATTCTCCACTCTCCGCTGAGCGTCGCCAGCCACGACAGTCCGCTGTGGTGTTGAGGCTGCTTGGGATGTGAATGGCCTTTGGAGGAGGAGACGGCAGGCGAGTTGTGGCATGCGACTCTGACATTAGCACACGTGCGCCCAAGCCTAGCTAGGCATGTCGTAACCATGACATGCCTGGATGATTGCCATAAGGGCTTAAGAAGTGGCGGCAGATCGGTGTGATGGCCACGCAATGTTTGCCATGGCGCTGTGCCCATCTCGTGACTTGAGTCTGAAGCCAGTTCTGGAGTGGTCTCATATGCATCAAACCGAGTGGCACAGCCATTGCCAAGGATGTCATATGCCCCAGGAGCCTTTGAAATCATTTCAGTGGGACCGCCGAACTCCGCCTGAATGACTTCAGGCAGTTAAGCACTGACTGTGCACACTCACTCGTGAGGCACGCTATCATGGAGACTGAGTCTAACTCCTTCCCGAGAAAAGAGATGCTCTGAACCGGGGAGAGCTTGCTCTTTTCCCAGTTGACCCGAAGCCCTAAAGGGCTGAGGTAACTGAGCATTGGGTCCCTATGTGCGCACAGCAACTCTTGAGAGTGTGCTAGAATCAGCCAGTCGTCGAGGTAGTTGAGTAGGCGGATGCCCTCTTCCTTTAACGGGGCAAGAGCTGCCTCTGCGACCTTCGTGAAGACATGAGGGGACAGGATGAAGGGGAGGACCTTGTACTGATATGCCCACCGTCAAAAGCAAACCATAAGAAGGGTCTGTGACAAGGTAAAACCGAGACATGAAAGTATGCATCCTTCAGGTCTACTGCTGCAAACCAATCTTGGACGCACACCAAAATGCATTTCCGTGTCAGAATCTTGAACGGGAGTCTGTACAGGGCCCGGTTCAGAAATCGCAGGTTCAAGATTGGCCGCAACCCACCACCTTTCTTTGGCACGATGGAGTAAGGGCTGTAGAAATCTAGAGGGACAAGCTCTATCTCACCCTTGCGCAGAAGGGTCGCGATCTCTGCACGCAGGGTGGCGGCGTTCACTCCCTGCACCGAGGTGAAGCAGCCGGCGCCGAAAAAGGTGTCCTCCACGACCTCGTTAGTCGCTGTGAGCGCCACCCCGAACCCAGGAACCAATCATCTAGCCATGAGGGCTCAGGGGAGGGTGGAGGGTTCCAGTCAACCCGACACTCGCGGCGGCTCAGGCGAGCATAGCGGTCAGCTCTGATGGCTGTCAGAGGCGGAGAGATAATGACTGCATCCAGGAACTACACAAAGGCGAAAGGCATCTTTAAAAAGACGCATCTTTATAAAGATGTTCAAGTTTTGCTCTAATAGAGAAAATATACTCTTTTGTCAGGAATATATACTCTCTTAGCGCTGTTGAAACGCTCAGAAGGAGAGAAAGCCACTGGAATGTGCCGTATATCCAACAGCGTACACTTCTTCGTTTAGAGGTTAATGGCAGTGGGATTCAGCTCCTTGACACAACCACTCGGCTCTGAAGAAAAAATCTGAATGAGTGGCTGCATTCCAGCTCCTTTTATACCCGTATGTCAGGGGGAATGGCATGCAAATTCCACTTGCCAATTCTCATTGGCCTTTTCTCAAAGATTGGAGGTGTTTGGGTCTCCCAAGTGTGACCCCTAATGTCACTACATCGACACAACGTCGAGTGAGTGACAGAAGGGGAACTAAAATATCACACTGACATAATTATTCAAACCCTTTGCTATGACACTTTAAATGTATTTCTCTGGATCATCTATGAGATGTTTCTACACTTTGATTGGAGTCCACATGTGGCAAATTCCACTGATTAGACATGATTTGGAAAGGCCTGTCTATATAAGGTCTCACAGCTGAAAATGCATTTCAGAATAAAACACAATCTGTCTGTCTGCTACTGTACACAACGATTCACTGTTCATTCAGCAGAGAGAGAGAGAGAGACTGCAGTGTAATGACAGCATAACCTTTATTTAGTGTGTTTGAAACAGACACCAGCTCTACTCTAATGACATGTCCTCTAAACAGACTGACGCAGGTTTGTAAATTGCAATGTAAGGAAAAGTCTTCACTGAGAGGAGGGCAGTTTTGTCACATGTTGCCATTACCAGTCTGTCTGATCTTCTTCAACTTTGAAGGCAGAAATTTCTAATCAGCATTATCACTATTAAATAACTGAGATTTGTACATTTTCTGAAGAAAATAAGAGTGGTGTTTTTGAAAATGCTAATGGCCAGGGTGTGAATCAGTGGAAATGAGTTACATACAGTGCTATTTACGGATTTAAATCCAGTTACAAAAGGAAATGTAATCTTGTATAATGTGGAGATTTTTATAATAAAAATCTGCCTGCTGATATAAATATTTATAAGCCTGTGATGACTAGGATAATTATTATAATAAGATGTAATCTATTGAAAAAAATAATAGTTTGATATTGAAATCCATACATTTAAGTGTGACTTATGAGTTCAAATGCTTTTTCGGGCCTGAACGCGTGTGACAGTCAGCTAGCTACAGCGGGATAGTCAGACAGACAGTCAGCTAGTTAGCCAGCTACAAAGACAGACAGTCGGCTAGCTAAAGCCAGCTATTCAGACTGACAGTCAGCTAGTTAAAGCCAGCTAGTCAGACAGAGAGTCAGCTAGCTACAGCCAGCTAGTCAGACAGACAGTCAGCTAGCTAGCCAGCTACAAAGACAGACAGTCGGCTAGCTAAAGCCAGCTATTCAGACTGACAGTCAGCTAGTTAAAGCCAGCTAGTCAGACAGAGAGTCAGCTAGCTACTGCCAGCTAGTCAGACAGACAGTCAGCTAGCTAGCCAGCTACAAAGACAGACAGTCGGCTAGCTAAAGCCAGCTATTCAGACTGACAGTCAGCTAGCTAAAGCCAGCTAGTCAGACAGAGAGTCAGCTAGCTAAAGCCAGCTAGTCAGACAGAGAGTCATCTAGCTAAAGCCAGCTATTCAGACTGACAGTCATCTAGCTGAAGCCAGCTATTCAGACTGACAGTCAGCTAGCTACAGCCAGCTATTCAGACTGACAGTCAGCTAGCTATAAAGCCAGCTAGTCAGACAGAGAGTCAGCTAGCTACGGCCAGCTAGTAATACAGAGAGTCAGCTAGCTAGCCAGCTACAAAGACAGACAGTCAGCTAGCTAAAGCCAGCTATTCAGACTGACAGTCAGCTAGCTAAAAACAGCTAGTCAGAGAGAGTCAGCTAGCTAAAGCCAGCTATTCAGACTGACAGTCAGCTAGCTAAAAACAGGTAGTCAGAGAGAGTCAGCTAGCTAAAGCCAGGTATTCAGACTGACAGTCATCAAGCTAAAGCCAGCTATTCAGACTGACAGTCAGCTAGCTAAAGCCAGCTATTCAGATTGACAGTCAGCTAGCTAAAGCCAGCTAGTCAGACAGAGAGTCAGCTAGCTACGGCCAGCTAGTAAGACAGAGAGTCAGCTAGCTAGCCAGCTACAAAGACAGACAGTCAGCTAGCTATTCAGACTGACAGTCAGCTAGCTAAAAACAGCTAGTCAGAGAGAGTCAGCTAGCTAAAGCCAGCTATTCAGACTGACAGTCAGCTAGCTAAAAACAGCTAGTCAGAGAGAGTCAGCTAGCTAAAGCCAGGTATTCAGATTGACAGTCAGCTAGCTAAAGCCAGCTAGAGACTGACAGTCATCTAGCTAAAGCCAGCTATTCAGACTGACAGTCAGCTAGCTAAAGCCAGCTATTCAGATTGACAGTCAGCTAGCTAAAGCCATGCAGCTAGTCAGACAGAGAGTCAGCTAGCTACGGCCAGCTAGTAAGACAGAGAGTCAGCTAGCTAGCCAGCTACAAAGACAGACAGTCAGCTAGCTAAAGCCAGCTATTCAGACTGACAGTCAGCTAGCTAAAAACAGCTAGTCAGAGAGAGTCAGCTAATAAAGCCAGCTATTCAGACTGACAGTCAGCTAGCTAAAAACAGCTAGTCAGAGAGAGTCAGCTAGCTAAAGCCAGGTATTCAGACTGACAGTCAGCTAGCTAAAGCCAGCTAGTCAGACAGAGTCAGCTAGCTACGGCCAGCTAGTCAGACAGAGAGTCAGCTAGCTACGGCCAGCTAGTCAGACAGAGAGTCAGCTAGCTACGGCCAGCTAGTCAGGCTGACAGTCAGCTAGCTAAAGCCAGCTAGTCAGACAGAGAGTCAGCTAGCTACGGCCAGCTAGTCAGACAGACAGTGAGCTAGCTAGCCAGCTACAAAGACCGACAGTCAGCTAGCTAAAGCAGCTAGTCATACAGAAAGTCATCTAGCTAAAGATAGCTAATCAGACAGTCAAATTTGCAGGCGAATGTGCAGCAAGTTTGAGGCAACTCTAGATATTTTGTAAGGTTAAGGCTAGCTAGTCAGACAGACAGCTAGCTATAGCCAGGGTAGGGGAGTGACGAAATACATGTAACAGGAATACGTATTTAAAATTCAAAATATAAGTAACTGTATTCCACTACAGTTACAATTTAAATAATTGGTAATTAGAATAATTACATTCAAAAAGTATTTTGATTACTGAATAGATTACTTTGCATTTTATTGTCATTTGTTTAATTTAATATTTAGTCCTTCAGATGGAAAACATTTATACATATAAATGATCCAAAGTGCATTTGAACAGCAGTGAAACACTTTCTTATGATGTTACATTCATACGAGCAGACAGAGAAGTATGTTTGAAGTAAGTTTGAAGTAAGTTTGGAGCAGAAGAAATAGAAATAAACCTTGTGTAAATTGTTAGCTTTACGCTAAGCTAAAATGCTATTTCTAGCCATTTTACATGCACGTGCTACCAGACACGATCATATTTATTTATCAAGCAAATTCACATTGGATCATCATTTCTTTTTTCTAGTAAGACCTTCGATATTAGGGCAAAAATCATATTCTTTGATGATAATTTGTGTATTGTGTTCCTGTAAAAATATCTAAAAATCCTTAAAACAAGTTCAGTTTGATTGATCTTGAGTAATCTAACGGAATGAGTTACAAATGACATTTTACAGCATGTAATCTGTAATCTGTAGTGGAATACATTTCAAAAGTAACCCTCCCAACCCTGCCTATAGCCAGGCATCCAGATGGACAGATAGATAGAAAGCAGGGGTGGGGGCAGAAGGGTGGCATGGGGTGGAAGCTGCCACCCTAAAAATGAGTCAAGCCACCATGATTAGTGGACTGTAACTGCTGTATAGATATGTGCTTTACAAAAGAGTGTCACAGAAACATGCTGAAAAGCATGGGGACCCTGAGGAAACTTTGTCTTTTCTTTAACTGGCCTCTATTTTGTTCCGCTTCTGTCATCAGAGTTTGTGCAACGTTAAGTAGGGCACGAACATCTCGGCTCCATTTCACTGAAATATAAACCACTATCACAGACAGATCCTCAGTTAAACTTCTCAGTTCTGTTCATCAGAGATTCACCTAAAGGGCCTTAGTGGAGAATTCCTGCGGTCTCGGGAGACATGCGGCTCACTCTTTTCTTGTGTGCAGGAATGAATAGTTAATGAAGGTCTTGTTTACTTGGACAGAAAGAATACTGACACAGCAGATGTCACCTGAGACACTGTGTGATAAGAGAAATCAACAGAACTGTGATACTTTCAATCACACACTTTTGTTTTCTTCTATCATTGTGAGGACTTTCCATTGACTTCTTTTGTTTTTATATTGAGCTACTGATGTTTTGTACACCCCAAAGCTAATTATGAAATTATTAGACAAGCAGGCAGACAGCAAATAGTAAAATAAGTCCAGGAGGTAGTAGGTATGATATTAATCGTTTTTTGTTATTGCAAAATAATATCACGTGATTCTGGAGTTCGATGGAGTTTTAAATCAACAAAGTAATTGGTGAAGCAACCAAGTCATTTTGTGGTGCTTCTGTGACCATCTTTTCATCCCACATGTCATCTTGCGTACTCTTCAGGACTCGTATCCACTCGTATCGTATAGCAAAGCAACATCAGTTGAGCTACTGAACTATCTGATTGCATTTGAACAAGCTTGTGAATGTAGTTGCTATGGAATGCAAATGTTACAATGTATCATCTTACAAGTCATGCGCTATAGTAAGTGTTTATATGCCATAAGATAATATTGTGTAGATGAACTGACAATCTGCCATTTTACTTTTTTTAATTTTTCTTATAAATAAAAGTGAATAAATGTCATTGTTGTTGTGATGCCTCTAGTGTTAATTTCACAGTCAAAATTGTTTTTGCAAAAATGTAGGTATAGTAAAGTGATTCAATGAGACCAGGCATTAAACCAAAAATTGGAAAAGTAAAAGACAAGATTACAAAACTACCACAGTAGTTTTTAGTAGTAGTTCCAACACCTAATTTTTAATGGTGAGGATCACGTAAAATGTCATCACTAGCGTATATTTGTGTGGATGTTTTAAAACTAATTAAAACACACACTCTATTTACTGTATCTATCTGGACATACCATAGCCTACTGATTTTATATCTAGCTTTTAATAATATCAACTATAGACCAATCCTAAACCTAACCCTAGAAGAAATGTTTTTGCTTCATTTGAATTGAAAACACCATTAATTTATGTCCTCATAAACCACATTTATAGCATAATGCCCTTGTAATTACCAGTTTGTGACCTAAAACCACCTAAACCTGCACACACACACACACACACACACACACACACACACACACACACACACACACATACACACACACACACACACACACAAACACACACACACACACATACACATACACATACACAAACACACACTCACACACACACATACACATACACATACACACACACACACACACACACACACACACACACATACACACACACACACACACACACAAACACACACACACACACATACACATACACATACACAAACACACACTCACACACACACATACACATACACATACACATACACACACACACACACACACACACACACACACACACATGCCTACCAATGTCCATTAATGGTTGTTGACTCTCTGAGGACTCAGGTAATTAACAGTAGTGGACATCTGTTATGAGAAAAAATCAGTTCCACAGCAAGACGTCAATCCAGAATAACAAATCCAAACATTCTCATTCCCTCATACTTCCTCATAATACCTTACTAATTATTTATTCCATTTAAAGATACTACAGAGTAACTAGTAAGAGTAGTAAGCCAGAGTGCAAATTTAGCCATTGTTTGACTGGTTTGCCCCTGCCGGACGATGCCATAACTGTGGTGCATTCGCTTTGAAATAAACAAATACACCGATCAGCCACAACATTAAAACCACCTGCCTAATACTGTGTAGGTCCCCCTCGTGCCGCCTGAATAGCTCCAACCCGCATCTCAGAATACCATTCTGAGATGATCTGGCACCAATGATCACGCCACGCTCCAAATCACTGAGATCACATTTTTCCCCATTCTGATGGTTGATGTGAACATTAACTGAAGCTCCTGACCCATATCTGCATGATTATATAACCGCATGGATGATTATTGGGGCTGTTTGATTATTTCTGGGATTTTCACACACAACAGTCTCTAAAATTACTCCAAATGGTGCCAAAAACAAAAAACATCCAGTGAGTGTGTAAAGGGATTAATGGAAAGGAGGCGAGAACGGGCTTGACAATATAAATAATATTTTAATTAGAAACTTGAAAAAAAAGACAAACACACAAATGTGTCAGACAGCTGTCCGTAAATCTCTCTCTCTGTCCCACTGCAGCTTCCAATCGGCCCTTATCTCTCTCTGAGGCTTGATTAGCCTGATTAGGGGCCGTGTGTGGAATCACGACCCGACACTGCCCTCCGACCTGCCACAGAGCGGCAGTTCTGTGGATGGGAATGTCTTGTTGATGAGAGGTCAGCAGAGAATGACCAGACTGGTTCAAACTGACAAAGTCTACAGTAACTCAGATAACCGCTCTGTACAATTGTGCTGAGAATGCTGTTCTGAGATGCGGGTCGGTGCTGTTTTGGTGTCACGAGGGGGACCTACACAATATTAGGCAGGTGGTTTTAATGTTGTGGCTGATCGGTGTATATACAGAATATGCATGTGCCTTGTGCAGTACTGAATTTGCATGGAATTACAGCTTTATATCATAGAATTGTGACTCGTAATTACTAGATAATTCACAATTGCAACAATTTCTCATAAATACCACTTTACAGTGGCGGATTTAGGCATGGGCGACACGGGCAGTCGCCCAGGGCGGCATATTGCAGGGGGCGGGACGAGGCAGTGGCACCTCCCCTCAACAACTTTCTCATTTAGAATCACTTTACATGGAGAGATATAAACAACTGCAAGAAATATGTGCAAGATTTAATGTCAGAATTACATTTTTTATTGTTGGCGGGATTATGTGGGCAAAAAAAAATATATTTCTCCATTGACGGCAATTCAAAAGTATTTTTTGTTGTGAGCGGTAGATAAATGAAAAATATATGAATTCACCAGTGCCCAATTCTTTTTGGAGGGATCTCAAGTGTAAAATAGCCTATCTCCGTTCCACTTTTCACAATCAATTCCAGATAGAAAATTATAGACGCTTTAAGAAATTTATATTTAACAGATTATTAAAATGTCAGCACTGTATTTTATGGTTTCTAGCACAAGCAAATGCATTGCAATGCTTAGCAAGCAGAAACAAATGAGAAGTGAATCTCAAAGCAGACGGATAATAGTGTCTGTGCTATTGATGAACAAATTGTGATGAGAAGACAATGAAAGTGACTTAAAGTGTGTTGTGGCAGGCTTTCATAGCGCAGAGCTCTCCCAGGAGAGGCATATCGATTGTGCAATAATTAGCATGTTTGTTCATCTGCGGCATGTTGGTGTCAATGCCTAAAGTTTATGACTGGGATGTGGATTCGCTTTAATGGATCCCTTACACATCTTTAAAAGAGTGTTATGTCCCTGCCTAGTTTAGCAGGCATTTTTGAATACTCTTCTGTTTTGGGACACACCTTTTCTCTCTGTTCTAAGATGGTTTGCTAACCAAGAAGCAATCAGTTAGCACTCCAGTTTCAATAGCTGTATATTCCTATATGTTATTTTTACATTGTTTGCAAAAAAATGTAAATATCGTGTCACACGTGACCACTTTTAAATGCCATTCAATGAACAAAGATGCTTTTTGATGACAGAATGTTATAGTTATAGCATATACCAGAAGCAGCTAATAGCTCATGCTAACCAGTCATGCTAACCACTCAGTCCCCTTTATGTATACATCTCAGAAATGAGCTAATTAATGCAGGTTGGACTAATTAGTAGAGGCAGGTATTTTACATTAATGTAATAATATAAATGTGAGTAAGAAGTCTTAAATGAATTTAAAGAGAAGGCAGGCTGGGGTTGTATGTTTTGACCAACTTCCTTGGCTTTGTCCTCAAGACTCATCTTAAGGGTCTTCCATTTGGGACCTTTATTAATTCTGCTAGTCCTTGAAATAATATATTGACCACCCAATATATATATAGAGATTTTTTGCAATTTGCTTAAGGAAAATAATGCCTGTTTAGACTCTCTAAAGACTCTAAAAATCTATTATGCTTATTGTAAGAGATCTCACAAGATTGAAGGGTAAAGTGTGGACGCTCCATGCTTGTAGATTTATTTTAAAGGACAAACACACAATGGCACACTGCTCATATAGAACGCTGTGCACAGCCGGTGCCAACATGTACAGAATAAGCCAGTATTCCAGCACTGCGTGGAATACTGTATCCCACAGTGCAATGTGCTCAACTTGACCTTCCATTTCCAGTGAATGAATGAAGTGAAAAATGAATGAATGACGCAAAATTATAATAGGTTAAAAATGCAACATATCCACGTTTCATTTCAAGATAATTGGACTCCGCTTGTTGAACCACACATGCTACATAATGAGGTCATGTGACATCAATGCGCTTTCTTGCAGCCGATGTAAACACTATCAGCGTTCTTACCGGCTTATCCAATGTGCACAAGTGTTGTGCGACTGTTTACATTTTGACATCAAAAGAAGAGAATAATCAGATGATTTAAAATCTCTATTTTTCTTAAGTTGTTTAATTTTTAAGATGATTTTGGATAATTATCATATTGCTGAAAATGTAAAAAACTCATTGTTACATACTACTGTTCGAAATGTTTATTGTTTTGTAATGCTCTGTTTCACAATTGTTTTTTTAAAGTATGCAGTATACAGTATGTAGTGTGGAGTAATCACTATACTAGTAGAATTAAATTACGACCATACTGTTTGAAGTATTGATCATTACACACAGCACAATGTGTCACATGCTATTTTTTTGTAGTATGCAGTATACAGTTTATACACTGTGCAGTATGCAGTAAGCAGTATGCTAGTGTTCCATTACGACCATACTGTTTGCAATGTTCATTGTTGCATACTTAACAATGTTTTACATTCTTAATAGTATGCAACATACAGAATGTAGTATGTGGCAAGCACCATACTACCTCTCCATTCCAACTATATTGTATGAAGTGTTAACTGTTGCACACAGCACAATGTTTCACATGCTATTTTTTGTAATCGTATGCTGTAGGCGGTTAGTGGTGTGCAGTATTCCATTCTGAACACACTGTTAGAAAAGTTATGGTTGCATACTGCACAATGTTTCACATATTTAAAAGTATACAGTCTACAATATATGCTGTGCAGTAAGTATGCCATTCCAAACATAGCCTGTGGTATGGACATGTTTGCTAATTAATTATCTCTATATATGGATCATTTTGAAGTTCTGCTGACAGCTTTAGGTCTATTAGTGAGTCACAGTGGGGTAAAAGCAGTCCCGTTGGGCCACCCAGCAGGGATACGAGCTGAATGGGCCAGTTTGAGCATTGCAATTAGTTCATTATCTGCTGCTGAGAGCTCATACAGAGGTATGCCACGCCACCTTTATGCACACTGTATGAGTGGATAACACTGTGAGAGTGGCAGAGCTGACGTTAGCTTATTCGTGATATGAACGTGGATCTAAATTGTGTGAAAAATGTGAGGCTTGCATAAAATATCCAGCGTATGAGAAGAACAAATGTGCTGTGTGCTGAGAGAAGTAACTGTAGCATTTATAGATGATCTGTCAGACGTCCCATCATGCCTGAGAAATTAACTTACGGCATGCATATCACTTTTATTCATTAGTGGCTTTACACTTTCACGGAAATTGTTTTATGTACAGTCAAAGAAGACAAGTATCTCTTTTACTATGCCTCATTCTTGAGGATTAGGCACTTTTAGAAACCCCTAACACTAGTGTAAATATTAAAGCCTGACTGGAGTCACTCAGAACGCCCTGGATTCAAACTTGCGACTCCAGGTGTGGTAGTCAGCGTCTTTACTTGCTGAGCTACCCAGGCCCCCAGAAATACTGTTTGTTTGTAATGAGACCACTGCATCTTTTCACCATCATCACAGCACAACAAATTGCAACTGTTTGTCATGCCATATTGTTTACACTGATCAAGACCTAATCAAGTCTAAATCTTTTCTACTGTCATGCTAACAATCGCAGTCCTCTAAAAGACTGCAGTGAATGAAACGTTCACTAAGGGCCTTACAAACCCCAACTGACAGCACAACCTCCATATTAACTGGCTTCCTTTCAGCAAATTAGGGCATCATACTCCCCAAAAGGCCACCGACATCTTTCAAAAATTGATATGGAAGCTATTAGAACAAATTCTATTGATTCACTCCCTTACTAAACCATTTCTAGAAGGTAAAAGTATAACATTAGAGCAATCATATTTGTTGTATCTTGCTCATTTTGAGCTGTGTACTCTTGTAGTGTGTAGTATTGATATCTTCAATATCAATATTTAAAGGCATCAAAATCCCATTAAGCTCACAAAGCTGCACCCTGCAATTATATTAAGCATGCACTAGAAAGAGAAATAGCAATTCATATTTAAAGTATTTGTCCTAGACCGCAATGAGATGTAAATCAAGAGCAAATGGAGACTTTTGTTGACATTTCCTGCTTCTTTAGATGTTTCTCCAGAGAAATAGACACAATGTCTTCTCTGGAGTTTCAGTTTTGAGAGTTTGTATACTTAAATTCACCAAAGTCTGCTTTAAGAGTCAGATCTCAATATGAACTCAAACTTTGCCACCTCATTCTTCCGAGACCCAATGATGTGAGCTATGCTATCCACATTAACTTTATAGCTCCATGCTCTTATCCTATGTTAACAATTGTCACTTTTGCATCTTTTTATTGAGGTGAGTCATAAAAACTCACCTCAACATCAGATTTAGACATTGCTGTTTTGAGAGGAATGTTTAACGTCTCATGTTGTTTCCCCTTCCTCTGACCTGTCCATATACTTAAATCTGTAAATGTTTAATGTCAAAAGGAGAAGGAAATAGGGTTACTCGGTTTGGCTTACTTGTTCCTAAAACTAAGCTGTGACGAGGAGGAGTGTGTGACCAGGCCGTGAGGATGTACGCCCGTTGCTGAGTTGCCTAATCAGCGGTAGGGTGATAAGGGAAGAGCCGCGGACGCCAGAGCGCGAGAAAAGGAAACATTCTTCTTCGGCTCCCATGTGTACGCCGCCCACCTGGTCCTCAGCCGCTCCACCATCCACTGACAGACGGCAACGTGTCCTCCGCTACCTTGCAGATGGCAGCGGTTCCTCATTATCTTGGCAGACGGAAACGGCTCCTCCATCTAACGGCGGATGGCAACGTCTCCTCCGCTTCCTGGCCGATGACAGCGGTTCCTCCTTATCTTGGCGGATGGCAATGGCTCCTCCATCTAATAGCGGACGGCAACGTCTCCCCCTCTTCCTGGCAGATGGCAGCGGTTCCTCCTTATCTTGACAGATAGCAGCGGCTCTTCCATCTATTGGCGGATAGCAACGTCTCCTCCACTTCCTGGTTGATGGCAGCGGTTCCTCCTTATCTTGGCAGATGGCAATGACTCCTCCATCTAATGGCGGGCGGCAACATCTCCGCTTCCTGGCCGATGACAGCGGTTCCTCCTTATCTTGGCAGATGGCAATGGCTCCTCCATCTATTGGCGGATGGCAACGTCTCCTCTGCTTCCTGGCCGATGGCAGCGGTTCCTCCTTATCTTGGCAAATGGCAATGACTCCTCCATCTAATGGCGGGCGGCAACATCTCCTCCGCTTCCTGGCCGATGACAGCGGTTCCTCCTTATCTTGGTAGATGGCAATGACTCCTCCATCTAATGTCAGCGGCAACGTCTCCTCCGCTTCCTGGCCGATGGCAGCGGTTCCTCCTTATCTTGGCAGATGGCAATGACTCCTCCATATAATGGCGGGTGGCAACGTCTCCTCCGCTTCCTGGCCAATGGCAGCGGTACCTCCTTATCTTGGCAGATGGCATTGACTCCGTCATCTAATGGCAGACCGCAACATCTCCTCCTCTTCCTGGCCGATAGCAGCGGTTCCTCCTTATCTTGGCAGATGGCAATGACTCCTCTGTCTAATGGCAGATGGCAACATCTCCTCCGCTTCCTGGCCGATGGCAGCGGTTCCTCCTTATCTTGGCAGATGGCAATGGCTCCTACATCTAACGGCGGATAGCAACATCTCCTCCGCTTCCTGCCCGATGACAGCGGTTCCTCCTTATCTTGGCAGATGGCAATGGCTCCTACATCTAACGGCGGATAGCAACGTCTCCTCCGCTTCCTGGCCGATGGCAGCGTTTCCTCCTTATCTTGGCAGATGGCAATGACTCCTCCATCTATTGGTGGATGGCAACATCTCCTCTGCTTCCTGGCCGATGGCAGCGGTTCCTCCTTATCTTGGCAGATGGCAATGACTCCTCCATCTAATGGCGGGCGGCAACGTCTCCTCCGCTTCCTGGCCGATGACAGCGGTTCCACCTTATTTTGGCAGATGGCAATGACTCCTCCATCTAATGGCGGGCGGCAATGTCTCCTCCGCTTCCTGGCCGATGGCAGCGGTTTCTCCTTATCTTGGCAGATGGCATTGACTCCGCCATCTAATGGCAGACCACAACATCTCCTCCTCTTCCTGGCCGATGGCATCGGTTCCTCCTTATCTTGGCAGATGGCAATGACTCCTCCGTCTAATGGTGGATGGAAACGGCTCCTCCGCTACCTGGCTGATGACAGCGGTTCCTCCTTATCTTGGCAGATGGCAATGACTCCTCCGTCTAATGGCGGATGGAAACGGATCCTCCGCTACCTGGCCGATGACAGTGGTTCCTCCTTATCTTGGCAGACGGCAACGGCACATCCATCTAATGGCAGATGGCAACGTCTCCTCCGCTTCCTTTTCAATCTAAACATACACAAGTCGAACGTCTTTTACCATTGCACTGTATTTTACTGTTTGTTCAGCATGTTGTGCACGAGCACTGTGTTTTTTAGATGCTGTGTCAGGTTAAAAATAACTTTAAAAATGCATTTGGGAAACTTGTGTTAAACCGTATTCAAGCTTTTTTTAGCTCTAGAATGCTTTCGGTATGAATGGCCCCAAAGTCATCGTCAGGGACAGATTACCGACCGGGCCAATGGGGCCAGTGCCCAGGGGCCCTTGACTACCAGAGGGCCCTTGACTGCCCTTGGGTGCCCTGGGCTTTAAGGCTGTGTGATCTAGTTTGGTGATCCCCCCACCGCTTGAAAACCATTTTGGGCATGAACAACGATCCGTCCCTGGTCCTCATCAGTGCGTGGCACACATCTAAAATTCATATGCACAATTTAGGCACTGGAAAAGAGAAGTCAAGTGCATTACTTTGAGGAAACCGAACTCACGCAATGTGCGCAGGTTGTACAGTAAGTATACTGCACATTCTGGCAAAGGTACTAACTAGATCATCTGGGTATTCTATAGCATATAGAAATGTTTCATACTGTGCACAGTGCATACTGCACCCGAGCAAAAATTGTAAGTAGTGGGCTATTCCAACCACACCCCTTTTCATTCCTTCTCTCTTTTGGGTAGACTGCATTGACTCAGGCCCCCTGAAAGAGAACTGGTCCAACAGCAGGTCTTTTTCTCCTCTCAAAGTCCAACAATGTCATAAGCAGGAGTTCAGTTGTTCTTTTAGTCTCAGCTCTTCTACACTGTAGCGTCAGAATGTCTCGTTACGACATCAGAACAACACAGACATTGCATCGTTCTGTCCTTTACAGAGCGATTCTTAACAAGGCAGCAACTGAGCAGCTCATACCCCAGTCCTCGGCTCAGGGATTATGTGAGTTACGTGACATGGGTCATGTTTTCTCCATGTCATACTGTGTTTAATGCATCCCACTTACATAAGTGATGGACAATATCTCAGATAGGATACATCTGAAGACAATAAGCTCTCATCACAAATGACTGGCAAGTCCTTGGAAGAGTTTTCAGAGATTCACTGATAGGAGTTTTGTGTTCGAAGCCTCCATCACAGACAGCATGCCAAATATCCACCTTTATCTCATATAAGGATTATATAAAATGTGTAGTGCAGTCACTATTTGACCTTTCAAGTGAAACTATGTATACTGTATATTGTCAGTGTTTTTGTTATTTTACTGTACAGCATGTTTACAGTCCCCTCATACTGCAGAGAGAGAGAGTTGACACCTCATAACATCATGAAGGTCACTCGCCCCTATCTGTATATAACAAAGCTCTTCAGTTATTCACTCGTTCACATGGATTCACCCTCACTGCAGTGCCGAATATTAAATCTCAGTCCTGCTGAGAAGATCTGACAGGTTTTGACATCTGTTGACAGGGTGTCACGACTGTTTCTGCTCTTCTGCTGCCATCAGATTATGAGCTCTGAAGAATTCATTTCTACCGGCCATAATAAGGCAATAAATACAACATTCTGTTTATGATTCCATTATGATTCATTCTATTCTATTCTAGTGTGAACCGTTTTATTCTTCCAAGTATTTTCTAGTGTGTTCCAATCTGTTCTTTTCTGATATTGATTGTTCTGTCTTTATTCCATGTTTTTATTTGTTTTATTCTTTTCTTTTCTGTCATGTTTTACTCTAATCTTCCGATTTTCATTTCTGTTCCAATTGAATCTGTTGTTTAATGCTATTCTTATCTATTTTATTGTTTAATTCTTCCGCATTATCTTCTTGTCCGTTCCATTAATAGATAAATCTATTATATCTACAGTTCTTATCTATTCTATTCTGATCTGCACTATTGCAATCTGTTCTATTCTATTTTGGTCTCTTCTATTTTTATCCGTTTATTTTTATTCTCTCCTGTTCTATTTTATTCTATTCTAGTCCACTTCATTCTATTTTATTCTATTGCATTCCAATATGCTCTATAATATCCAGATATATTCTGTTTGATTTGTTCTGATCTGATGTATTTAATTCTATTCAATTCCATTCTAATCTAACCTATTTTATTCTGTTGCAAGAAATTGTATTCTATTTAATTATTTCAAAACTCTCTTCCAGTCTATCCCAGTCTGTTCTGTTCTACTCAATTCTGTTCGGTTGTAGGTATATCTATTATTTCTACAATTCTTATCTATTCCATTCCTAAGTATTCCATTCTAATCTATTCTATTCTGATCTGTACTATTGTAATCTGTTCTATTCTATTTCAGTCTCTTCTTCTCTGATCTGTTTTTTTATTCATTTTCTCCCATTTAATTCTGTTTTATTCTATTCTAGTCCACTTCACTCAATTTTGTTCTATTCTATTCCGATATGATCTGATCTATTCTAATCAGTTGTTTACTTCTTTTAAATTCTATTCTTATCTATTTTATTGTTTAATTCTTTCTAATTATCTTCTTGTCCATTCCATTCTGTTCTGTTCTAGATAAATCTATTATATCTACAGTTCTATTCTATTATATTCTATTCTGATCTGCACCATTGCAATCTGTTCTATTCTATTTTGGTCTCTTCTATTCTGATCCGTTTAATTTTATTCTCTCCTGTTCTATTTTAGTCCAGTTAATTCTATTTTATTCTATTGCATTCCTATATGCTCTATAATATTCTGATAAATTCTGTTTGATTTATTCTGAACTGATGTATTTAATTCTAATCGAACATATTTTGTTCTGTTGCAATTAATTCTATTCTATTTTCTTATTTCAAAACTCTCTTCCAGTTCTGTTCTACTCAATTCTGTTCAGTTGTATGTATATCTATTATTTCTACAATTCTTATCTATTCCATTATTGAGAATTCTATTCTGATCTGTACGATTGCAATCGTTTTCTATTTTGATCTGTTGTATTTCATTATATTTTGTTCTAATCTATTCCAATATGCTCTATTCAGATCTATTCTATTTGTAACTGTTGTTTAATTCTTTTCCAGCCTATCGCAATATATTGCTATGTCTTTCTATTCCTAAATAATCTGTTGAATTGATTTCTATTACATTCAATTTTAACGTAACATATACTTATTCTGTTCTATTTAATTCTTTAATTCTCTTCTTGTCCATTTCAAACTGTCCTGTTCTAGCCCATTTAATTCTATTAGATATTTCGGATCTGTTCTAATCTGAACTGTTGTATTTAATTCTATTCCAGTCAATTCCATTCTATTCTGATTTGCTCTTTTCTAGTCTGATTCTATTATGATTTGTTGTCATTAATTCTACCGTATCCTTTTTTATATGTTCTATTCTATTCTATTTTATTCTATTCTATTCTATTCTGTTACCATTCCCTGATGTGAATCTCAGCAAATCATTTACCTTAATGATTCACTTCAACTGAGCAGTTGCTCTTGATTCTCTTGATGTCCTGCAGTAATGCAGTGACGTGCTAATCGACCCTGGGATAGTAGATTTGTGTCTTTACATCCACAATTGACCCATTTAGAGGGTGTGTTTAATGTGAGTTGGAGGTTATGGGTGTTACTCTGCCATTGATTTCCAGGCTGTGTGTCTGACCCTCCAGAGGATCTGACCCATTGATCTCTGTCTCTGATGCCTTCATCTCAGCAGCTGGGGCTTCTGTCCTCCACTCGCTGCCTTCTCAGGTTAAGTGAGCTTCTCCAAGTCATCAAACACACAGGCAGGGTAACAGGACACTCCTCTTCCTCATCATCTTTTCTTTTAGTCCTCTGTTTGGCTCGCTGAAGTCAGACCTTCAGGGATTTTGTGTTTGGGCAGGACGACGCCAATCAATGGCATTACATCAGATGGAGACGCCATGAGTCTCTCCAGAACTTTACTTTGAAGTCAACATGGAAAAAACCTCTTGACTTACTGTAAATGATTCAAAAGTGCACGTTATATAGAATAAGACTTTAACTTAATTTGTCTTTGTGACATAAGCTTCCAGTGCACAGGGAATACAACAATGAGACACAGATTACACAGATTATATACTGTATGTTTATATGTTTAGAAACAGTCATTATTTTTGCAGTTCAGTTTGGTGCTGCTATGAGCTTCTCTGTACTGTTCTCTAATCAGCTCTTGTACTTCTGATTTGAGCTCTTTCATTTCATTTATTGTGATTTAAGAACTCTTGTCTGCAAACGCTGTTGACTTTAATAGTCAAGCTGAATTTCATCCAGTCTATAATGGATGGTGAACTTCACATTTTTATAAAGACGAGATTTGCTTTGACGTTGATGACGGCAATGTGGGGTCCTCATGAGGGCAACTAAGAGAGAAGAGAGCAGATGTTTTTCATGCCAGAATGTTTAAACTCAAGAGTCTTGATGTATCTTGGAGTGAAAGTATATTTGATTTTGCCTTCATGTTCATTAAAGGGACAGTTCACCAAAAATGTCAATTCTCATCATTTGCTCACTCTGATGCCATCCCAGATGTGTATGACTGTCTGTCTTCAGCAGAACACAAATGAAGGTTGTTAGTAGACGATAGAGCTCTGTCAGGTCCTTATAATGCAAGTTAATGGGTGCCAACACTTTGACGGTCCAAAAGTCAAATTTAGGCAGCATAAAAGTAATTCAGACGACTCCAGTCGATCAGTGAATGTCTTCTGAAGCAAACCGATACAGTTGTGTAAGAAACATGTCAATAATTAAACAGTTTTATCCTTATATCGTTGTTTCCGTCCTGTGCTGTATTTCAGTCTGAAATTAACTAACTTGTGCATGACTTTCGTTCCGAATTCTCACGTGAACTCATCATTGCACTCATGTTTAGTTAATGTTTTAATTATCAACTTGTTTCTTACACAAATGTATCGGTTTGCTTCAGAAGACATATATTGATCGACTGGAGTTGTCTGGATTACTTTTATGCTGCCTAAATGTGACTTTTGGACGGTCAAAGTGCTGGCACCCATTAACTTGCATTATAAGGACCTGACAGAGCTCTATCTTCTACTAACAACCTTCATTTGTGAGTCATACCCATCTGGGATGGCATCAGGGTAAGTGAATCATGAGAGACATGGGGGGGGGGGGGGGGGCTATTCTTCTAATTTAGCAGACAGTTTTATCCAAAGCAACTTCCCAAAAGCGAATGACCCAAAACCAAATCTGAAATCTGTTAACGTGTGCATGTGTGCATTTCCACTGCTGCAGTGCTGCCTCTATGCATTCAGTTCCTTCAAGAAACCTCCAGCATCAGCATATGCTGAACACTACCTGATGTTCGGCCACTGTGAGACAATGAGCATACAATGCACCAATCTCTGGCACATAAAACACTGTCCTCACTGCAGTTCTGTCCACGCAGGAGTCGTCACTGCCTGTTTCTGTCTTCATCATCCTCAGGGATGTAAAAACGACCCAAGAGTCCTCGTTTTCTGACCATTGCTGTACTTTACTTTAAAACGTCCTTAGGCATTATAACCATGAAGACTTCTGACAAGTAATATCAGTATCTCATCAGTTTAAGGTTAGCAGTGTGATTTTGATTGGATTCATTTGTATTTATGTATCAATGTACAGTATAAGGGAAAGTGTATAATTTAGGTTCTGTAACTGGTCAGTTTTGAATCACCTTTCAGCTTTTAAAAGATGTTGTGCAAATGTTGCATGAAGGATCTCACTTGAAACATCACTTATGCAACCATGAGACTAGAGTGATGATCTCTTACTAACCTTGCGTGTGCAACTCGTGTCATGACGTATGTTGACGGATATCAGAAATTGACTTTTACATAAAGGGAAATCCACCCACAGATAATACGTCTGTTACCAATAAGCTAAATTTCCCCCACCTACAACTATATAACGATATAACTATGATGACTTAACAAACTTTTTTTTGTTTTTTATGGAACAATTAATACCGGCACTATTAACAAAAATGCAATTTGCAATGTTTTGTCCCACAGACGTCCATTAAGTTTGAAAAGCATGCTGTTTATTTTCATATAAAAATATGTAAACATTCTTAAAACAGGATACGGCACCTTTTCATTAAAGAAACCGAAAAATTATAATTCTCTCATCATTTACTCACCCTCATGCCATCCCAGATGTGTTTTACTTTCTTTCTTTTGCAGAACCACAAATTAAGATTTTAAGACGAATATCTTTGCTTTGTTGGTCCTTACAATGCAAGTGAATGGTGACCAGATTTTAAGCTCCAAAAAGCACATAAAGTCAGAATAAAAACCACTCCTCCATAATGAATGTCTTCTGAAGCGTAACGCGAGGTGTGTTTAAGAAATAGATCATTATTTAAAACTGTTTAACTGTATAATTTCACTTATACTCAGCTCGCTCATAAGGGTCGAATACACAAAGACTCTGAAGTGACGTAAGCGAGCTGGAAAGATCAAGAACTGACACATGAAGAGATGATTTCACCTCTAAAGAACTAAATTGTGCCAAAAAATGACCAAATAAATGACTAAAACAGCAAGTGCAAGTGGAGTGGCCAAGCTACGGTCCATGGCGGCCACGGCCACCCCTGGCCACCCCCTAGCTGCGCCACTGCTTACGTCACATGAGAAGCAGCATGAACTGATCCTCACCTGAACGTGCATACCACAGCTGGTCAGAAGCGAACATTTTTAGTAAAACTATTTTTAAATATGATCTATTTCTTACACACGCACACACACACACACACACACACACACACACGCACACACACACACGCACACACACACACGCACACACACACACACACACACACACACACACACATACAGCATTTCACTCCAGAAGATATTAATGAATCCACTGGAGTCGTTTGGATTACTTTTATGAAGGCTTTATGCTTTTTGTTTTTTGCAGTGTACCCTGTTAACCTCTTAAAAATATCGATCCTTTAATGGTTTCTTTTGGCACCTCAGTTTCAATGAAAAACATTATTAAACAACAATTTGTGCCTGTTTATGGTTCTTTGTACATTTAAAGCTCTTGATGTTTCATTTTAAAATTAAACAGATCATTCACTTGAGATCAGTGAAATGGTTTGGGTTCTTTAAAGCACCAGTACACAGATGTTGTTCATTCAAAAGTTCTTCATGGAACTTAAAGGTTCTCTAATGGAATGTGTTGCAAAAACAAAATACAAATAAATAATATATATATATATATATTCTGAGAAAGGGAAAACAGGTTTATTTTACTTAACCCATTGGCAAATACCTCTTTTCTATCAGGAAGACTCGCAGACTTGAGTGAGATGTAAGATGACATTTATTTGATGAATATAAAACAGAAAGGTAATGTCTCTCTCTTTGGTGTAGTCCCTGTCTGGCGGTCCGAGGGAGTTGTATTCGGAACCGTCATATCCTGCCGGAGAGAGGAGGCAGGGATGAGGAGCCGATCCCCGTGCAGGACGGGACTCAACAGGTGGTGCTGGGGTGGAGGAGGTTGCTGTGTTAGCACACTGAAACAGCAATGTGATTGTGAGCAGACTTATAAAGTAACAGCTTACATGTGATTGGCTGGGAGTTACCCCGCTAATGGTGCGATGATGTACAGCTGCTAGAAGTACTCTGCGCTTACATTTCTTGTTTTAAGCATAAACCTCACAAAAAAAAGATATATATATAAAATATATATATATATATATATATATATATATATATATATATATATATATATATATATATCTTGTGTCACTCTGATTCTCAAACATATATTTTTTTCTTGTTTTAAAGATTTTAAAGGAATATTTTGTAAGTTAATGTAAGTTCTATAAAATTACAAGCTTCACATTTCTGCTTTTAAACCCTCCAAAAATTGGCCCCCATTCACTTCCATTGTAAGT
>JAVLUX010000245.1:207500-280000 GCA_032164185.1 Moxostoma hubbsi
TTTTTAATCCTATAATGAGAGAGGCTGATGTGTTGATGAGCAATACCGGCATGTTTCACAGATGTTTCTAGAATAATAGTACTGCTCAGTTCTAAAATTACACTATAATGTCAGATCAAAAATTAGACTCTAGTTTACACTGTGCAAGGCACAACTCTGAAATGATGCTCTAGATAATGCTCAATAATGTTCAGCCCTAGAATGACACTCTTAATAATATTATACAATGCTAAGCTCTAGAATAACCCTCTATAGGTCTCAGCTCTATAATAACACTCTAAATTATATTTAATAATGTTCAGGTCTTGAATAACACTATAATCCTAAACTAGAATAACATTCTAAATTATATTCAACAATGCTTTGTTCTAGAATAACACTCTTGCTCAGCTCTAGAATAATGCTCCAAATTAGATTCATTAATTCTTTGTTCTAGAATGACACACTATAATTCTCATCTCTAGAATAATGCTGCAATTTATATTCAATAATGCTACATTCTAGAATAACACTCTTGCTCAGCTCTAGAATAATGCTCCAAATTATATTTAATAATGTTCAGGTCTTAAATAACACTATAATGCTCAGCTATAATATCATTCTAAATTATATTCAACAATGCTCTGTTCTAGAAAAACAATCTTGCACAGGTGTAGAAAAATGCTATATTCAGTAATGCTCCATTCTAGAATTACACATAATTCTCAGCTCTAAAATAATGTTCAAAATTATATTTAATAATGCTCTGTTCTAGAATAGCACTCTTGCTTGGCTCTAGAATAAAGCTCCAAATTATATTAAAGTTCTTCTGTTCTTCAATAACACTCTATAATGCTCAGCTCTTCAATAATGCTCCAAATTATATTATATAATGCTCCTTTCTAGAATTAAACTCTATAATGCTCTGCTCTAAAATAATAGTACTGCTCAATTCCAAAATAACACTATAATTTCAGATCTAAAATGATACTATACCGCACATGGTATAAGGCACAACTCTGTAAAGATGCTCTAGATAATGCTCAGTAATGTTCAGACCTAGAATGGCACTCTTAATAATATTCTACAAAGCTAAATGCTAGAATAACCTTCTATAGGTCTCAGCTCAAAAATAATGCTCTAAATTATATTTAATAATGTTCAGGTCTTGAATAACACTATAATGCTCAGTTATAATAACATTCCATATTATATTCAACAATGCTTCTGTTCTAGAAAAACAATCTTGCAAAGGTGTAGAATAATGCTCCAAATTATATTCAGTGATGCTCCATTCTAAAATTACACACTATAATTCTCATCTCTAGTATAAAGCTCCAAATTATATTCAATAATACTGTCTTCTAGAATTACACTCTTGCTCAGCTCTAGAAGAATTCTACAAATTATATTCAATAATTCTCTGTTCTGGCAAAACACTCTTGCTCAGCTCTAGAAGAATTCTACAAATTATATTCAACAATTCTATGTTCTAGAAAAACACTCTTGCTTGGCTCTAGAAGAATTCTACAAATTATATTCAATAATGCTCAGCTCTAGAATAACACTCAAATTATATTCAATAATGCCCAGCTGTAGAATAACACTCAAAATGATATTCAATAATGCTCAGCTCTAGAGTAACACTCAAAATTATATTCAATAATGCTCAGCTCTAGAATAACAATCAAAGTTATATTCAATAATGCTCAGCTCTAGAATAACACTCAAAATGATATTCAGTAATGCTCAGCTCTAGAATAACACTCAAAATTAGAGTCAATAATGCTCAGCTCTAGAATAACACTCAAAATGATATTCAGTAATGCTCAGCTCTAGAATAACACTCAAAATTAGAGTCAATAATGCTCAGCTCTAGAATAACACTCAAAATGATATTCAGCAATGCTCAGCTCTAGAATAACACTCAAAATTAGTCAATAATGCTCAGCTCTAGAATAACACTCACAATGATATTCAATAATGCTCAGCTCTAGAATAACACAAAATTATATTCAATAATGCTCAGCTCTAGAGTAACACTCAAAATTAGAGTCAATAATGCTCAGCTCTAGAATAACACTCAAAATTATATTCAGCAATGCTCAGCTCTAGAATAACACTCAAAATTAGAGTCACTAATGCTCAGCTCTAGAATAACACAAAATTATATTCAATAATGCTCAGCTCTAGAGTAACACTCAAAATTATATTCAATAATGCTCAGCTCTTGAATAACACTCAAATTATATTCAATAATGCCCAGCTGTAGAATAACACTCAAAATGATATTCAATAATGCTCAGCTCTAGAGTAACACTCAAAATTATATTCAATAATGCTCAGCTCTAGAGTAACACTCAAAATTATATTCAATAATGCTCAGCTCTAGAATAACACTCACAATTATATTCAATAATGATCAGCTCTAGAATAACACTCAAAATTATATTCAATAATGCTCAGCTCTAGAATAACACTCAAAATGATATTCAATAATGATCAGCTCTAGAATAACACTCAAAATGATATTCAATAATGCTCAGCTCTAGAATAACAATCAAAGTTATATTCAATAATGCTCAGCTCTAGAATAACACTCAAAATGATATTCAGTAATGCTCAGCTCTAGAATAACACTCAAAATTATATTCAATAATGCTCAGCTCTTGAATAACACTCAAAATGATATTCAATAATGCTCAGCTCTAGAGTAACACTCAAAATTATATTCAATAATGCTCAGCTCTAGAGTAACACTCAAAATTATATTCAATAATGCTCAGCTCTAGAATAACACTCACAATTATATTCAATAATGATCAGCTCTAGAATAACACTCAAAATTATATTCAATAATGCTCAGCTCTAGAATAACACTCAAAATGATATTCAATAATGATCAGCTCTAGAATAACACTCAAAATGATATTCAATAATGCTCAGCTCTAGAATAACAATCAAAGTTATATTCAATAATGCTCAGCTCTAGAATAACACTCAAAATGATATTCAGTAATGCTCAGCTCTAGAATAACACTCAAAATTATATTCAATAATGCTCAGCTCTTGAATAACACTCAAAATTAGAGTCAATAATGCTCAGCTCTAGAATAACACTCAAAATTATATTCAGCAATGCTCAGCTCTAGAATAACACTCAAAATGATATTCAGTAATGCTCAGCTCTAGAATAACACTCAAAATTAGAGTCAATAATGCTCAGCTCTAGAATAACACTCAAAATTAGAGTCAATAATGCTCAGCTCTAGAATAACACTCAAAATTATATTCAGCAATGCTCAGCTCTAGAATAACACTCAAAATTAGAGTCAATAATGCTCAGCTCTAGAATAACACTCAAAATTATATTCAGCAATGCTCAGCTCTAGAATAACACTCAAAATTAGAGTCAATAATGCTCAGCTCTAGAATAACACTCAAAATTATATTCAATAATGCTCAGCTCTTGAATAACACTCAAAATTAGAGTCAATAATGCTCAGCTCTAGAATAACACTCAAAATGATATTCAGTAATGCTCAGCTCTTGAATAACACTCAAAATTAGAGTCAATAATGCTCAGCTCTTGAATAACACTCAAAATTAGAGTCAATAATGCTCAGCTCTAGAATAACACTCAAAATTAGAGTCACTAATGCTCCATTCATAAAATTATGTTCAACAATGCTCTGTTCTAGAATTACACTGCAATGCTCAGCTCAAGAATAACACTCCAAATTAAACTGAATTATGCTCCATACTACAATAACACTCTATAATACTCAGCTCTAGAGCAATGTTCTTTATCATGTTCTAAGTCACAGCTCATATAATAATGTTCTTATACTGTTTAATATCTTTATTACTAGAACTCTGCTCAGCTCTTCGCAGTTTGCTTGACATCTTTATTGCTTAGCCATTAAGCAAGATCCTGATACTAATTTCCAGCCAGCAAAATGTCATAGCTTTTGAAACAAATCACTGCCAGATCTAAAGAATGTTTCCTCTCTCTTAATTGTCTCTGGAAACGTATTAATCCATATTCAGAGATCCTACTGCACTCTTTGATGGTGTGTGGAGACTTTTTCAAACCATTCCCCAGAATCAAATGTTTCAGGGTAACTAGTGGTTTTAAAACTAGCGAATTGCTTTTGTTTCATTATAGCCTATATTAAGCTCTCCAAGAGGATTCATTTGAAAGACTATTGATTTAAGTCAAAACATATCTAATATAAATGTAATGGCATGCTGTTAAGTGTTAAACTCACTACTTTTATGCAATAAACTGCCTAAACTACTATGATCAGCGTTTTCACGCACCATTGCGCATAAACGCGTCGGATGCTTGTGCGCGCGTACACGTCAGGACATCTGCCCCGCCGTTTGACTGTGTTTTACACTTCACAACATCTCCTGCGAGATCGAACAGCGAGATCAGATCTAGAACATTTAGAATATCACTGTTCCAAAGCTTCGCGTCAAATACGTCCAGTCAAATTATATAGCGATTATACTATTTGTATAACTTATTGCAGTAGAAGCTGATATAGGAGAAAGTGCCGACTTGCTGAGGGAGGTGCTTTAACTCCAAACTTAGGGTAAATCACATGGGGCAGGATGACAAACATGGTAAACGGAGTGAGGAGGAGGGTAAAGTTTAACTGGTGGCATTTACGCACCATGGAGAGCGTCTTTGAGCACTGATACATGGCCATCTAAAAGGCCCATATCCTCACGTCTGAAGATCTGTTCCGGAAGAACTAGTTTGTTATGCTCATCTGCACACTTCAGGATCTAAATCTGTTGAGTTCATCTCTGAAGATGGAATGAAGCCTTGAAAAGAGCTCCCGTATCTTTTTGCGCACCGCTCAGGAAGGATGACCGAGCGACGATGTGCAGCAACCGGAAGATCATCTGGAGTTTGTTGGTTCTGTCGGTGCTGGAGATAGGGCTCGGGGTGTCCAGCATTGTCCTGGGCGCGGTGGGAATCTGCCGGGCGAAAGCGGAGCGCAAAACCCAACAGGGCGACGCATCTCCGGTATGGAGCGGAGTGTGTGTAAGTCTTCTTCCTGCGTAAATAATTGATCAAAACAGCAGTCATTGACATTAAGGTGAAAAATAGCCTAAATGTTCGTGCATTTACAATAATAAAACATTAATTTTATATATAAAACACCTCGAAGGATGTACAGTAACCTATAATCAGCCAAATCTATTAATCTGAACTAAATGCCATACTTTTTCATCTGTCGTGACTTTACAAGGCTTTAAATGTGAGCTGATATGACTTTGATGTATTGAAGTTAGGCTACTCTGTCTCGTCACTGACAAAATCTTTTTCAAATCTCTATTTGCTCTAAAACTCATAATGTCTAATGAGATTCATTGTCCTGTGTTTTCACAGTGATTCTGGCATGTTGTGACATTTTCATAGTGTTATGTGAGATAGTTCCATCATTAACTCGTGTTCATATCTAGTTCTGCTTTTATCTCTGAATCAAGTCCACTGATTCCACTGTAATCTAATCCCAGTATGCTTATTTATGTCCCACACCCTTCTGTATTCTTTTCTATTGGTTTATATTCAGTGTGATTATGAGATAGTTCTGATCAAATGTGACTGATCACTCGGTTGCTTTCTCTCCTAGTTTCTCATCTGTGGAATGTGTGGCATCCTGTGTGCACGGAAAAGAACGGGACTGATTGTGAGTACACACACTCTACGCACTCTGTAATATTCTATCTAAAACATGCATTCCAAATGCACAAATAACACATTATTTACTGTACTAGTGAACACACTTTACTGTACTAGTGAACACACTTGACTGTACTAGTGAACACCCTTGACTGTACTAGTGAACACACTAGACTGTACTAGTGAACACACTTTACTCTACTAGTGAACACACTCTACTGTACTAGTGAACACACCTGACTGTACTAGTGAACACACTCTACTGTACTAGTGAACACACTTGACTGTACTAGTGAACACACTCTATTGTACTAGTGAACACACTTGACTGTACTAGTGAACACACTCTACTGTTCTAGTGAACACACTTGACTGTACTAGTGAACACACTCTATTGTACTAGTGAACACACTTGACTGTACTAGTGAACACACTTTACTGTTCTAGTGAACACACTCTACTGTACTAGTGAACACACTTGACTGTACTAGTGAACACACTTGACTGTACTAGTGAACACACTCTACTGTTCTAGTGAACACACTTGACTGTACTAGTGAACACACTCTATTGTACTAGTGAACACACTTGACTGTACTAGTGAACACACTTTACTGTTCTAGTGAACACACTCTACTGTACTAGTGAACACACTTGACTGTACTAGTGAACACACTTGACTGTACTAGTACACACATGCATGTTTTTCTATCATGGTGGAGACTTTGCTTCTGTTGCTTTTATACTGAGCTAATGATATTTACTATCCTCTACCCCTAAACATAACCCTCCCAGAAACTGTTCTACATTTGTACATTTTCATCAAGACATTATTTTATTATGTTTACTATGCCGTTTAACTCGTGGGGACAGTTGCTGATGCACAGTGTAGCTGATTTCAGGTTGTTCTGTCATTGCTGGGACATTTGGTCCTCACATAACCTGATCTGTGCTTCCTTAGTATCTAGAACACACATTCTACTGTACAGTCACACACACGCTACTGTAGTAAAAATGATACTCTACTGTTGTAGAATACACACACTACTGTACGAATACACACTTTCTACTGCACTAAAACACAAACTCTACTGTAGTAGCCGTGTTGGGAATAATCTGATTACAATGTTACATTACAAAGAGTAATTTCTCTTTTATAACAAAAAGGTGTGTAAGGCATGATCTTGTATATCTTGTATCCATATCACAGTAACCAAATTTCAATTAAGTTAATATTATATAATATACAAGTTAAGCTCAATTGACAGCAGGGTTCAAATCAGGGTGCTAATATGTGACCTTTGGTGGGGGGGTCATATCTTGGGTAGGCAAGTGGTTATCTCTTCATTGGAACAGGGGGGCGGTGTCCAGAAGGTTCTAGTGGGGCACAATGAAAATCTAGGGGAGCAATTCCCCCCCTCGCACCCCCTTAGACCAGGTTATGGTTTAAAGGTAGAAATGTGAAGCTTGTAATTTTATAAAAACATTATCATTCATTCCTCTGTTAAAATGAACGCATTATCCAAGTTGTAAAGTTTTTTTAAATAATTTTTTTATGGTTAATTTAGGGTTTTAGGGTTTACGGGAGGCACAGTATGTCGTCATGGCAATAATGTTGTCAAAATTGGAGATAACTTTACACAGAAAAGGTTAGTAAGCGATTTTATCACACTAAAATCATCTTAACACGTCTTGTGGCTATACTTTTGGAACAATGAGTGTTTTAACGTATAAGGATTGGCCCCCCATTCACTTCCATCGTAAGTGCCTCACGTGATTCTGAGTGTATGACTTGAACAATGAAAACTTCAGAGAAGTAATTGGTGATTTTTTTGTATAACTTACGCAACACTGTGTAGTAGTAAACACTCTACTGTACTAAAACTCATGTCGATTTCTGTGATCTTTGGAACGAACATCTCAAATTTCCATTTTAATCAAATCCAGAGCAGAGATTGTTTTTTTTGGGACGCGGTATCAAAATGCACCTTGCAGTGAGTGAGTGTAAATATCCCGGTATACTTCCCTTGTGACAGGAGATCCAATTAGCAACCTCGGAGTGGAGAGAGCCGCCCCAGTGGAGAGTGTTAATAAAAAATCAATACTCATGTGAAACTTTAGTCTGAGAGAATCCAGATGTCTCCAATTCCACTGTACAGTTCTCTCATATTTAGTGTCTTTTCACATCATACCTCATATTTATACACTTGCTGTTGATTCTACAGATTGTCATTTACAAGCTTTCAGCATTTTCCTTGTGCTTCACCAGCTCTCTCCTGTTGATTCAATTTGTTTCCTGGGCTTTTATGATTTGGAAAGCTTGTACTGCTTCCATACAGTATTGTATGGCTAAAAGGAAACTCGCTCCATCAGCTCATGATAATTCGGAGTTCCTGGCATTAATGGCAGGAACAACTCGAGCATCTTGTCTGCAAATCACATTATTGAACTCTTCAGTAGCCTCTGTGGATATTCTCAAGCAAGCAGAGTTTAGGTAGTTTAGCTTGAAACAACATCAACGGTGTTGTCAATTTGAACACACACATCAACATTGTGCATATACAGTAAAAGTGTGTTTGGCAATTCCTCAACAGCGTGTAATGTGATGTGGGCTATATTAAGCATAGAATACTTGCAAAATGCTTGCTGCATACTACGTAATACACACTGTGGGTCGCTCTCGGTGGGGCGTGTGGTGAGTCGTGCGTGGATGCCGCGGAGAATAGCGTGAAGCCTCCACATGCGCTGCGGTAACACGCTCAACGTCACGTGATAAGATGCGCGGATTGACTGTCTTAGACAACTGAGATTCGTCCTCCGCCACCCGGATTGAGGCGAGTCACGACGCCACCACGAGAACTTCGAGCGCTTTGGGAATTGGTAGAAAAATGGGAGAAAAAAATACATAAATCAAGAATGATTCCATGTATACGATTCAATCATACGATACGTATGTAGTAGTTGCACTCAAACATTTGATTTTTTTTTAATTATTATTTTTAGGCTATTTTTTGCATTTCAATTTCATAACAAAATTCCATCAAATTGAATTGTGTAATTTTTTACCACAATGTAATAAATATAACATTCTCTGATTTTACTTTGATATAAATTGCTCTTTAATAAGTAATCATTTGATTTGATGGAATTTTGCTATACTATTGAAATGCAAAAAATAGCCTAAAAATAATATGAAAAAAAATAAAATAACGTAAAACAGAATGCAACGATAAACATTTAAAAGCTGTTGCATTTTAAATTCAGAAAGCAGCATCATATCGCAGAAATAATAATAAAAATACAGTTAATTCACATTTTTCATCGAATTTGGGATTCCCGATCAAATAATAAGTAAAGAAAGACACTAAAAATCACAGTTAATATTTTGAATGATTCTTGAATCACACTGGAAATCAGGAAAGTTGAGGGAATTTCATTGGTGGATACAGTGTTGTGAGTGAGAGTTACCACTTTACATTAAGGTACCCTTTATTGCTGGTTTATAAAGGGGTTTATTAATGACTAATAACTCATCTACAAATGCGTTATAAATCACTGATATGCTGTTTAAACAACATGAGGCAATGCTTTAAAATAAGCTTCTATTTGTTAACATGCATTAGTATTAACAATGAACAATATATTTATTAAACTTGGTTAATAACGTTAGCTAATAAAAATACAAGTGTTCATTGTTAGTTCATGTTAGTTCACAACGCATTAACTAATGTTAGCAAATCCATCTTTAGATTTAAAAAAAACTGTATTAGATTATGTTGAAATTACCATTAAGTAAGATTAATAAATGCTTAATAACTATTGTGCATTGTTAGTTCATGTTAACTAATGTAAATAAATGCCACCTAAGTGTTACCCAACATGAATACAAAGTTTGACTTTAATGCAATACCTGCCAAATAGTGAGCCAATTTTACCTTCTTTTATAAATGGATTTATAAGCATGTTATAAATGCTTAATGAAGATGCTTATTCATCCTTATTTCATCCAAAACCTTGAAATGCCATAATTCATGATTTATGTCATGGTACAGCAAAAGTAGACCATTATAGAGAGATTAAAAGGTGCTGAGTTTACATTATTTACTGTAATATCTCGACTCTTGTCACTTTGCATGTCGAGTTGCCAACAAAACAGCGCCGCTACTCAGTGGTAACCTACGTATCTAAGCATTAATGTGTACCTGCAACTTTCATTTCTCTCATTTACCAAAAGTTTTATCATGTATATTTGATATTTCCCATCATTTTATGGGTAAATTTATGAATTAAGTCAGCATATCTGTACCCTGTAATACAAGTTTTAATGTTAGGTCAATTTACAAACTTATTTGGCAACCTCAAAAAAGGTCCCATAATGCAAGCTGGACAACCAAAACCTGTTTATTGTGTTACCCATGAACCATTTACTCGATTAATCACTTACCAACATTCAGAAGCTATGAAAGTGCACCTAAATGTAAAGTGGCCATAATTCATGATTTATGGCCACTTTACATTAAATGAGACTTTTCCCCTCTGTAATAGACTTTGTTTTGCTCCACAGGGACATAAATCATGATTTTGACGAAGTATCTTTATTAAGGATTTATTAAATGAGTGTTTAAAATTGTCTTACTATTTGGTAGGTATTGTAAGAAAGTCACTCTTTCTATTAATGTTGTTATAACTGCATATAAATGATTTATAATGCATTTATAGATGGGTTATTACCCTTTTATAAACCATAACAAAGGGAAACTGATGGAAGTGTTACCAAAAATGTGCACATTATTTATACTGCATACTATGCACACTAATAAGTTAGTATGCTGTCCCGAAAACACCCGTGGCAGTCTGGTGTCGACCATTGACTGCATTAGTATGTGGCCGCTGGACTGTAGAATCAGAAGCTCTATTTGTAAATTGAGGTAAAATCTGTCCTTGAGTGTTGAATCAGCGGTTTGCTGTTGGCAGATGCAGTAGTGTTACTGTCTGGATGCGCTCTGACCGATTGCAAAGTCACAGAGCAGCACAATTCATCCTACTGGTGCACAATAGGCTTGTCATCTTCCCCCATCTACAGTAACTCTGCAGTGCTGCACGCTTCACATTTAACATCATTTGACCTTTATAAGCATGCTCACTATGCTGTTGCATTCATGCACAAAGATCACAACTGTCTCTTTCTCCTCTCTCTCTCAGTTCAGCTCAATGTGTTTTATCAGCAGGACTTTTTAGCTACTATTGCCCGAGCATTTATTCGATGAACAGCATGGGTAGGAACAATAATAAAAACAAGCATTGGTGGACATTATGAAGAGCAACAGCAGTTCATAGAGTGCTTGCCTGCTATTGTAATTGGACAGTTCCAGCCTTAATATGTGCTTTTTGACATATGCATAAAACTAACATTGATCTAACTCTGTTTCTCTCTCAGATGATCTTATTTTCCTCCTGCTGTATTTGCGGGTTAATCGGTGGAATCCTGAACTTCCAGTTTGTCCGTGCGCTGGTCAAGCGTCCAGATACCATGCGCTCTCTTCATTTGGCCGTCATGTCTCTAGCGTGTCTCGGTATCAGCAGCTGCACTCTGTCCACCTGGTTGACCTGCAGGCTGGCCAGCAGCGAGCAGCAGCGCATGTTTCTGGAGCGAGAGCATTCACTACATCACTCGCACGAAATGGCAGAGAAGGTACGCCACGAGCTGGTATGTTTGTGCCGATATGTGAGGCAGTATCTTGTATACGTAAAGTCAGAATGCAATTAAACTGTCCCTAATTTACTGTGAAGTTCTTACACGTATTGTGTGCAATTCATCCGTGCAATTTATTCCACAGAAAAAATGATCATCTTTGATTAAAATGCATTTACTTGTAGTCAAGTCCAATAGTCAAATGCTATTTAAGCATAAAATCTTAGCAATAGTTAAACAGTCATTTAATGCTGGAAAAGGTGAATGTAAAGGTTATCTTAATAATGGCAGATAATGATGGTTTTGTAAGAAGGGTTTTTATGTTCACAGAAATGAAATCATCACTGTAAGTTTATGAGTATGTCAGCTGGATATCTTTCACAGACTATGTAGTGGCTAATTTATCCACTGAATGTCCAACTAATATATATATATATATATATAAACGATTGGGCACGGGTATCTCAGCGAATATTGACGCTGACTATCACCTCTAGAGTCGTGAGATTTAATCCAGGGCGTTCTGAGTGACTCCAGTCAGGTCTCCTAAGCAACCTAAATTGGCCCGGTTGCTAGGGAGGGTACAGTCACATGGGGTAACCTCCTCGTGGTCGCTATAATGGGGTTCACTCCCAGTGGGGCGCGTGGTGAGTTGTGCGTGGATGCAGCAGAGAATAGCGTGAAGCCTCCACATGCGCTAGGTCTCCGCGGTAACGCCCTCAACAAGCCACGTGATAAGATTGTGACTGAGACACGTGACTGAGATTCATCCTCCGCCACCCAGATTGAGGCGAGTCACTACGCCACCATGAGGACTAGGAGCACATCGGGAATTGGGCGTTCCAAACTGGGGAGAAAAGGGAGACATTCTTTATTTTATTTCTTTTGTGATGAAGTAAATATAGCAGAAAAGATGAAGTACTTTCTACACTGAATAAGTTACTTTAAGCGCAAACTTAAATACTACATTTGTACTCAATTCAAACATGTACAAATTCAAAATTCTGTCATTTTAACGGTAAGAGACACAAAATGCAACAGTAAACAAACGCAAATTGTTTAACAAGTAGTTACCGTAAAATATCCGTAATTATTTTTTTTAAATATATTTAAAAAGACAAAACATGTAAAATGTTGTAAAAATTCAAATTTTGGGATTTAAAAAGTAGGATTGTCCAGTGTAATTAACAGTTATTATGCATATTATGTTTAACAAGAGAGTACATGCACTTTTTACAGTAAATTATAATTAAAATTCCAATCAGGCGTTCCCAGAATTCCTTGCATGACCCATTGCATTGCATTATATTTGATGGGAATAGTTGTGTTTCATGTCATTTTTAACATCAGTTACGTACACTGGGGTGTTCTGTGATGTATTTGATGTAGTTTAGTTCATGTTTCCGGCATTATTTCAATCTCACGTGTTTCTCTGATGGTGTTTTTAGTGTTTGTGTGTCTCGACATGTTTATTGGTCATTGCTCCTGGAAGAGCTGCTATTGATGAGCATCATGTCGTCATGTGACCTTCTGTTGTTACTATGGTGATTAACTAATACATTCTAAAGTAAAAACAGTTTATTGATTTAGTTATTATGTTTGGTAACTTGTGAAATCTGAAGTTCATTTTCTACTCAAAATTACACGTTCATGATAAATTTTTTTAAAAAAATGATCTGTTGATTGTTATTGTTATTACCGTCATTTGTGCAGCAAGTGTTGAGGTCTGCATGTGCTGCTCCGGATCTTGTTTCTTTCGCCAGTAAAGCAAGGCGATATTGTCTAATAGACTAAATACTGTAGTATGCAACAAACTTCCCTGTGTCATTTGGTACATGACTCATTACTTCACAAAAGTGTTGTTCTAGTACACTTTTAAAGCATGGCTCAAAGGGGTAGTTCACCTAAAAAAATGAAAATTCACTCATTATTTACTCACTCTCATGCCATCCCAGATGTGTGTGACTCTCTTTCTTCAGCAGAATGCAAATTAAGATTTTAAAAAGATTGTTTCAGCTCTGTAAGTCCTCACAATGCAAGTGAATGGTGATCAGAACTTAAGCTCCAAAAATCCCATAAAGGCAGCATAAAAGTAATCCCTAATACTCCAGTGGTGTAATCCATGTCTTCAGAAGTGATATAATAGATGTGGGTGAGAAACAGATCAATATTTAAGTCATTTTTTACTCTAAATCTCCACTTTAACTTTCACTTTCAGATGTGAATATTTGGAGTAAAATAAAAAGACTTACAGTTTGATCTGATTCTCACCCACAACTATTATATAGATTCTGAAGAAACACGGATTAAACCACTGGAGTATTATGGATTACTTTTATGCTGCCTTTATGGGATTTTTGGAACTTCAAAGTTCTGGTCACCATTCACTTTCTGAGATATTCTTCAAAAAATCTCCATTTGTATTCAGCAGAAGAAAGAAACTCACACACATCAGGGATGGCGCGAGGACAGGTAAATTCTTTCGGGTGAACTTTCCCATAATTTCTGCGCTACATTGCTTGAATAAAAGATGCAATCAAAGAAAGAGTCAAATTTACTTGAAACAGAGTACAGCAACGCAAACTTTACTTGAGGATTTCTAATTAAAGCCACTCAGAATTGTGTGCAGCCATTACTTGAGAATATGGTCTGTTCAATTTACGAGCAATTTCTGTGTGGAAAATGTTTCCTACTTTGTTCGTTTGATTGTTTGTTTGTGTTTTGTCTTTTGTAAATCACACTCCACATTTTGAAGTGCTGTTATTGCTCACTCCATTGATTTGTTACGCCTTCTAGCTGGACCGGCATGACTTTAAAATCTGTATCATGTTTCATTTTCAAAAAGTTTCAAATCCGACAAGTCACCAGATTGTATGAATGACCCAGAGACTCGAATATCACAGAGCCTTTTAGGGGTGGACATTAAGCAAAAGCCTAGCAACCACACAGAACACCCTAGCAACCATTTTGTAACCACCCAGAACACCCTAGCAACCCTATTGCAACCACCCAGAACACCCTAGCAACCATATTGCAACCACTCAGAACACCCTAGCAACCCTATTGCAACCACCCAGAACACCCTAGCAACCATATTGCAACCACTCAGAACACCCTAGCAACCATATTGCAACCACTCAGAACACCCTAGCAGCCCTATTGCAACCACTCAGAACACCCTAGCAACCATATTGCAACCACTCAGAACACCCTAACAACCATATTGCAACCACCCAGAACACCCTAGCAACCCTATTGCAACCACTCAGAACACCCTAGCAACCATATTGCAACCACCCAGAACACCCTAGCAACCCTATTGCAACCACTCAGAACACCCTAGCAACCATATTGCAACCACCCAGAACACCCTAGCAACCCTATTGCAACCACTCAGAACACCTTACCAACCCTATTGCAACCACCCAGAACACCCTAGCAACCATATTGCAACCACCCAGTACACCCTAGCAACCCTATTGCAACCACTCAGAACACCCTAGCAACCATATTGCAACCACCCAGAACACCCTAGCAACCCACTCAGAACACGTTAGCAACCAAACTGCAGCACTTTGGCAACCACCCAGAACACCCTAGCAACCATATTGCAACCACCCAGAACATCCTAGCAACCATATTGCAACCACCCAGAACACCCTAGCAACCATATTGCAACCACCCAGAACACCCTAGCAACCATATTGCAACCACCCAGAACACCCTAGCAACCATATTGCAACCACCCAGAACATCCTAGCAACCCTATTGCAACCACCCAGAACACCCTAGCAACCCTATTGCAACCACCCAGAACATCCTAGCAACCCTATTGCAACCACCCAGAACACCCTAGCAACCCTATTGCAACCACCCAGAACACCCTAGCAACCATATTGCAACCACCCAGAACATCCTAGCAACCCTATTGCAACCACCCAGAACATCCTAGCAACCCTATTGCAACCACCCAGAACACCCTAGCAACCATATTGCAACCACCCAGAACACCCTAGCAACCATATTGCAACCACCCAGAACACCCTAGCAACCATATTGCAACCACCCAGAACATCCTAGCAACCATATTGCAACCACCCAGAACACCCTAGCAACCATATTGCAACCACCCAGTACACCCTAGCAACCCTATTGCAACCACTCAGAACACCCTAGCAACCCTATTGCAACCACTCAGAACACCCTAGCAACCATATTGCTACCACCCAGAACACCCTAGCAACCCACTCAGAACACGTTAGCAACCAAACTGCAGCACTTTGGCAACCACCCAGAACACCCTAGCAACCATATTGCAACCACCCAGAACACCCTAGCAACCATATTGCAACCACTCAGAACACCCTGACATTGTGGCAGCAGGAGCAAGCGCCGCACAGTTTCTTCAGAGGACCTAGTTCAAATGAACTTGTCTCTCTCCTGTCTGTTTGAATGTACATTTCAATCCAATGTGTTTAGAATAGCCACCTTATCACTAACTCGGCCGTTGCTTCTCTGTGTTGGCAGGAGGTTTTGGACAACACCAGCAACGGCATTTCTCAAATCTCCTACAGCGGACGGAGCGCCTCGCCGTGACAGCTCGCCAACGGTGCCGTGCCCAGACACTTACAAAAGCACAGTTCTTCCACGTAATTGGCTGAGACAGGCTGACAAATCTACATTCGGTTTGGCTATTCCGCTTGACGGTCTTTCCGACTGACTGGCGGTGCCAGGCTGACACTTCTACATTCTGACTGTCTGACTCAGTGACATCCAGTAGAAGTCCATTCAGAGAGCAGATGCAGACTCAGATAACAGTATCGAATCAGTGTCCGGTTACCTGATGTCCTCAGGAGAAGTCAGTGCCGAAGACCTTGATAACCAGCATACAGGAAACGTTCCATTGAGCATGAACAAAGCATGCAAAATACTCCCTTGCTTTCTCTCTCTCCCTGTATCTAGATAAAGGGAATGTTGAATCTGAAATTGTAATCCTGATATTGTATGATACACTGAATGCTCTTGTTCAGATTGATCAAACATGCACAATGTACAATGCCTGTAAAGATATTTATTCACTTTCAGTATTTTTATATAGAAGATTCATATGAAAAGGAAATAAAGATGTCAAGCCAACGAGAGTTCAGATTTGTTTACTGATGCTTCAGTGACCTTTTCAATAGATTACACCTTTATGCCAGTAGGTGGCAACAAATGTGTCTAATGTGTATCCAGTGAATCAATTGAAACATTGTGTTTAAATACTCAGTGGTGGCGCTATGGGGTGGCCTGGGACAGCCGTGGCCACCATGGACCGAAGCCTGGCCACTCCATTGGCCAGCCCATTCGCAATTGCTGTTTTAGTCCTTTTTTTGGTCATTTTTTGGCACAATTTAGTTCTTTAAAGGTGAAAACATCTATGTAATGTAATGAAATCATCAACTTAACATGTGTGCACACCAAGGTCGCCAAACGTCTCCGTCCCGGGTGTCATTGTGTCCACTCAAAATGGACAATGTATGTGTTATGTAAGTATGACGTGCATTTCGATCAGCCCTCCTGTGTGCATTCACAAGAGGACCGAGTTCTTCTTGTCCTGTTTTCGCCGATTCACATTCTTTTTGCATGTCGCCACCTGCTGGGCAGAAAGGAGACTGAAAAAAGGGAAGGATAAAGGAAAAAAAAGAAAGAAATCGTACTTGCACAACAGCTCAGTAGGTGGTGATATGCATGCCGAATGTGACCTCTCGTGAACGTGCGTAGGAGGGCTGTTTGAAAGTGGACGCTTGTAGTAGTTAAAAATAAAAATAAATATTTAACCACTGGGATAACTTTTATGCTGCCTTTATGTGCTTTCTGGGGCTTCAAAGTTCTACAGATCATTTACTTGCCTTTAATGGACCATATTCTTCAAAAATCTTAGCTTGTGTTCAGCAGAAGGAAGTCATACACATCTGGAATGGCATGAGCATGAGTAAACTATTAACTATTCCTTTTACTGTTGCACTTCACAATTGCTGACATTGAACTGACATTAGAGTTAAATTCCTCACAAGAGCTAGCTTACCAAGTCAATACCTGTTCTGTTTCTCAAACTGTATGATTATTCCTTCATGTTATCCATGTGTAAAATAGTTTCGACCATGTAGTTCCCCACCTCACCGCTGGGTGTCGCACAAACGCCGCACATCTTCAATGCGAACACACGAGCAAACGTACCACGTGTTCCTACACGTGCGCGTGACATGGCGAACTGGACACAAGAAGACGGAGCTACAAACACCGCAGAAGTGTCAGCCAAAGCGCAGATATCAGGTAGAGATGTGACAGGCGGACCCGGCGGAGACGTCGCGGCGGTTCAGTGTCTGATCCCGTCATTCGCGGACGCGGTGAAGCTGCTGAACACGCGTTACTCGTGTCTAGTGCTGGACACTCCGCGCAAACACATCGCGCTGCCGCCTGTCTACCTGTGCAAGAAACGCACCGGAATACAGGAGGAGCTGAATGCCGATCTGCTCAAATACTCCACAAGGTAAAACAACAGGCAACTAAGAAAATACCATGTTACTGAATTGTACATCATGGAACAAAATGTTAAGCATGGTCATGGGCGTAGAATACGCGAGGGATGCAGGGGACATGTCCCCCCTCACTTTTAATAAAACCAAAGTACCTTTTCATAGGGCAAATGTTTAGGCTGTTTCTTTAATACAGAAAATGTCTAAAAGTGTTGGGCAAAAGTTTAAATTCTCTGTTCAATCATGTAATTAATTTAATAATAAAAAAAATGTAATCGATTGTCGCATGTGGCTGGTGGTTAGTTCGCTAGATGTGTGTCTGGAGAGTCAAAACAGCACTGTTTCTCTACAATTAATTTTATTATTAATATATTAGGATTGCATGAGCTCTACCAGATGGTCTCTCGTATTGGCTGTCGCTCCCGAAAGTCACTCTACATTTACATTAACCCTCGTGCGACCTTATGGACATTTTTGTCCTTTTCAGTTTTGTTTTTTTGATAACTTTGCCTGTGTTAATGCTAACTGCATAAAATTTGCCACAGGTGTGCATTTTTATTGGAATTTTAATATTTCACCTTCATTTACTTTAAAAAATCTATTTTGCACTAGGTACAAAAAATACTCCCACTTAGGGCCTTTTGGACAAAAATGTCCCCATTGAAACCCATTAAAACTGCGATTTTTAATCCCAGTGCCATTAAACTATAAAATTATGCAATCTTTCTTAACAGGCTTTCATTATGTTGGCAAGGCTTCAAAATTTACATTTTTACTATTTTTTATCAGATGGTGCCATTTTTTCAGGTTTGGCATATAAAGCAAATTATCACTTTATTGTTGTTTTCTGCTGTTTTCGGCTTATGCATATTATAAAGCCAATTAGATAAATTATGAAGCTATAATTGTGTGGGTGTGTTGGTATGGATGTCAGAGTGTGGTTAGTATGTGTACTGAAAATTTTAGGTGTGTGTGTGTGTGTGAACAGTGAAAGAAAGAAATTATATTGTACTGGAAATCACAAATCCCACCCCATGTAAATGAGTCATACCCTTGGCAGAGTCACAGACCCTGCCATGTGAAAACTGAAAAGGTCAAAAAGTTACTGAGCTTTGAAGATATTTTTCATTCAAAAACATTTCTTATTTCTTGCTTGAACTTTTTCATTTGTTATTATTTTCATACAAAGATAAAAGGTGAGCTTGATTTTGATGTAGAAGTTCAGAGGCCCCACAACCACCTTGTTTTTGTCTTCACCTCGAGAAAATGGTGATTGTTTTGTCTGGTAGATTTTCGTTGACAAGTGCTCTCACAGCCAAACCTATAAATATGTGATGCTCGAGGGCCTTGTCATTTCATTATTTGCAAGATGAAGAGACGTTTCACAGCAAGCGAAGCTCTGGAGCTAGTTGTGCCCAGCACCAGTGAGCACCCGGGTACACCTGAAAGTGAGGATGAACAGTTGACTTCAGAGGATGAAGTCGAGTTTGCATTGGAGTCTGACTCTGAAAGCTCTTGTTCCTCTGATGACAGCACTGAGAGTGAGGACACAGAAGAGACTGCAGATCCTCAGTGGAATTCCAAAAATGGGCAGATTCTCTGGTCTTCCACTCACACTGAGACGCAGCGCTACAATCCTGCCAAGGGTATGACCCTGGGTCCCACACACTACGCCACTGCCCGCATCACAACTTTGCAGTCCTGCTTCGACCTCTTCATCACCGAAGAAATCATTCAGCTTCTTCTGGAGAACACCAATTTACAGGGGAGGCGTTCTGTGACAGATTGGATTGATTTCGATTCCACTGATATTCAGGCATACATCGGTCTACTGATTCTGGCCGGCGTGTACAGGTCCCGAAATGAATCAACAAGTAGCCTGTGGGATGTGGAAAACGGACGTTCCATTTTCCGAGCCACCATGTCCCACCGTAAATTCAAGCTCCTAAGCTCCACCCTGAGGTTCGATGACAGGATGACACGACCTGCACGTTACAGGCACGACAAGCTGGCTGCATTTCGGACCATCTGGCAGAAGTGGACACATCGCCTTCCCTTGCTGTTCAACCCAGGCCAGGATGTCTGTGTGGATGAGCAGCTCGTCCCTTTCAAAGGACGATGCGGATTTCGCCAGTACATGCCCAGCAAGCCTGCCAAGTATGGCATAAAGATTTGGGTCACCTGTGACGTCACCACATCCTATGCATGGAAGCTGCAAATTTACACGGGGAAGGCTCCTGGAAGTCCTGCGGAGGTGAACCAAGGAAAAAGGGTCGTTCTGGAAATGACGGAGGGGCTCCAGGGGAACACCGTCACCTGCGACAATTTTTTCACCTCCTATGGACTGGCGGAGGAGCTTCTAAAGAGGAAGATGGCCCTAGTCGGTACAATTCCATCCTAGTCGGAGGAACTGGGGAAAGCGCTTGTGATGCCGCAAATGTCACGAAGACAGTGCATCCCCCGCACACCATCTACATCCACCATGATGGAGGATCAACACCAGGGAGACCCAAACACCAAAAAGAGGAAGTTATGCGTGTCCTGCACTGGCAAAAAGAAAAAAGTGCTACCACCTGCAACAATTGTGGCAAGTATATCTGCAAAGTCCACACAGTAACATACTGCAGCTCCTGCTGTTAGTGAATTCCCTCATAGTAGGCAAATGCCTACTATTTCTGTTCTGAGTGTTCTTGAGTTTTGAACAATAAATCTTGTTCTTGTTCAAAGTGATCTTGTATTTTTGCTTTATTTCTAGAGCAATATAAGGTATATTCTATCAAAAATTAAAAACTTTGGAGGATAATAGGAGTAATAAAACAATGATTTGACTTGGACATTTTTGTCCTTTATGGGCCTGAGTGGTAATTTTTTTTTTTAATCTGATACTGCATAAAAATATGAATGCATCAAAATTAATGTTGTTGTTAACCATTGACATATCCAAGGCTGTAATATTTAAAGAAAAAAAAAATCTGCTTAGCATTTAGTATATGGAATTTTTTTATTATTATTATAATTTTTATAAAAAACAAAAGTGGCATTTATGTAAAGAAACCAGCATTTAAAGGGTTACAATTCTGAAAATTAATGACTGTTTGGTAATTATGATTAGAACTGATGCTAGTAAAAAAATCTAAGTCAGTGAAAGTGGAAAAAAATATTAATCTATAATATTTTTATGACACTTTTTTGACATGGACATTTTTGTCCTTTATGGGCCTGAGTGGTAGTTTTGTTTTTTATCCGATACTGCATAAAAAATATGATTGCATCAAAATTAATATTGTTGTTAATCATTGACATATCCAAGGCTGTAATATTTAAAGAAAAAAAATTCTGCTTAGAATTTAGTATATAGAAAATTATTATTATTATTATAATTTTTATAAATATCAACAGTGGCATTATGTAAAGAAACTGGCATTTAAAGGGTTAAAATTCTTGAAAATAAATGAATGTTTGGTAATTATTATTAGAACTGATGCTGGTAAAAAAATCTAAGTCAGTGAAAGTGGAAAAAAATATTAATCTATAATATTTTTATGACACTTTTTTGACATGGACATTTTTGTCCTTTATGAACCTATGTGTAACTTTTTTTAATTGACGCACAAGGGTTAAGTTAAAAATTTCTCAGCTTTGTCGCATTGCTGGACACACCCACATCTGGTCGGCAGCGGTCGCCGGAATCGCCAGCTCTCATTGAAAATGAATGAGATGAGGTCGTTTTGTTGCTGCGTGTCACTGGCAATATGAGCGTAGCTTTAAAAATATATCCTATATATTTATGTTCGTCTTGCGCTAATCGTTAAGCGCTGTCCCCCTCATTTTTTAAATGATTGCTATGCCCCTGACCATGGTACTGACTAGGGTTGTGCAGATATACGCTGATCTCGGCGATCAACGATGGTCATAGTGATCGCCAATAGCTGATGCATTTGACGACGCCAAGATGATATTTGGCTAGCTTTCATACGAAGTAGGTTAGTTTCCAAAGAGATGTTGCCCTTCACAACTGTAAATCCATCTTTCAAAATATTGTACATTTTTAATGCACTTAATTTTTTTCCAGTTTTATTTGAATTTTTAGTTAAAATAATAAAGTTCAAAGTTTGAAATCAAGGTGTCTTGCTTTATTGTGCAGGCCTAACCCTGCTTAATGAGAATTACCCCGTAGTACCACCTAGCATGCAACCAGCGGTAATGCAGGTGTTCGTCGGTTTTAATGCGAACACCGCGATCATATCGGGTATTGGCAGTCTCACAGACTGACGATAGGACGATCTGACTATGGAGAAGATCACCCAACCCTAGTACTCACCCAAAGTTCCCAAACCTTTCTTTGTCATGGCTCCATGACAGAATTCATTGGTATGGAATTCCAATGGTAGGCTATAAAACCATAGAATGGTACCAAACATGGGAATGCCATGGGACTAATTAATACCTTTTTATTTATTTATTTTACATGCCATGTGATTTTCATGGTTCTCCATTCATATCATGGTATTGCCATGACACTTTATGATTAATTTTTTATTCATGTCATTGTATTTTCACTATAGAGTCCAGAAAGCAATAGCATTGTACCAAAAACATGTTAATACCAGTACTTTTCTGTAAGTGCGCAATGCATTTGTATGTTACTGTTGGCACTTTATGAAAGGCAATGGTATTTATTTATATGGTTTTGTATTATAAAGTAGTACTAGAGATCATAAAACTATGATAACACCATGGTATAGGCCTACAATCAGTCTACATGGTTTTATAAATGTCAAATATTTGATTAAGTTGGTTGAATTTAATACAGCTGCAATCAACTTTTGTGGTCAAATAGTGTAGAATCATTACTTGGTTATGGCACGCCAGTTTTATATAAATTTTGCTCAAGCGCACTTTGGTGAAAGAGCACAAATTATGGGTCACACCTTCCTAAGATTAACCCAGCGACCTTTGAACTTGTCAAGTTTATTCATATCCTTCCATTTACTGGTCAAATGTAGCCTAACATGTTCAAAAGCCAAAGTTACTCTGAAAGCACAGCACCGTGTATGACAAGTGAATGTCATTAAACGCATACAAAGTCAAAGGTAGGAATAGGATATGTCTGTAATCATAGATCTGTCTGAATTGGCAGCTTTTAGAAGCAGACTAATGTTGGGTCTGTCTTTTTAGATTTCAAAATAAACTCTCTTTAGATCTCTTTCCCTGTGTTTACATCTGGAAGACTTGTTACGTTGTTTGCTCATCTGCAAAACGTCTATAAGATGCGTTTCCTCTCAGATGTCAATAAGACATTCAGCAGATCTAACATAAAACAAAGGCAGCCTGAGTAAACACAAAATACAGTTTTTAAATGATAATGTTTTTATTGAAGCAAAAAAGTTATCTAAGACCAACTGGCATGTGTGAAAAAGTATTTGCCCCCTTAGTTACTAAATCCCCGCATCTATGAAAGTGCATAATGGGGTTCAGCTGGACTAGACAAACCCAGACCTGATTACTGCCGCCCAATTCAATCACATCAACACCTAAATATCATTTCAGCAGCATGAAGTGCTAAACGGTCTCACACTGTAGCACACTATGCCAAGGTTGAAAGAAATTCCAGATATGATGAGGAAATACATCAGTCCAGGAAGGGTTATAAAGTCTCTGGGACTCCAAAGAATCCCAGTGAGAGTCATTAAATCACAATGGAGAAAACTTGGCACAGTAGTGAACCTTCCCAGAAGTGGCCGACATAACAAAATTCCTCCAAGAGCACAGCGACGACTCATCCAAGAAGTCACAATAATGCCAAGGATAATATCCAAGGAACTGCAGGCCTCTCTCGCATCAGTAAACATCACTGTTCATGACTCCACTATCACAAACACACTGGACAAAAATGGCTTCCATGGAAGAGTGGCGAGGTGAAAACCACTGCTGACCCAGAGGAACATTAAGGCTCGTCTGAATTGTGCCAAAACACACCTTGATGATCCTCAAACCTTTTGGGAGAATGTTCTGTGGACCGATGAGTTGAAAGTGGAACTGTTTGGAAGACAGGGGTCCCGTTACATCTGGTGTAAATCAAACACAGACATCTGCTAAACATCTTAAAATGATCAGATTTACTAAAATTCTTAATCACTAACGTCTCAAAGACATCTGCTAAACGTCTTACTTACGAATCATCTTTTAGATGTACGGCAGGTGAGCAAACAATCTAAAAAATACGTCTTCCACACATAAAATGGACGTCTGTGTGATGTACGTGTGCTATCAGGGAGAAAGACATGGTTGCATTAACCTTGTAGTTTTGTCCTTAAACCTGCCTAAAACGCCCATTTGTTCATTTTTGTTGTGTTCTGTTGCAGTCTGAACGGCGTTCCTTTGGCGTATGATAATATTAAAGTTGTTGGACAGTATGGAGATATTTATGATGATCAAGGATTCATTCACGTCAACATCGAAGCGTCATTTGTGATTTTCAGACCGAAGAAAGGATCTAAGCTTGTGGTATGTCTTTTATACTCTGTATAGAAGATTGTAGAAGAATTCATTTGCATTGCCTGAAGATGTATAATGTTGCGTCTATGTTCTCAGTATGTTGTCTTCTGTTTATCTCTCAGGGTGTAATTAATAAAATCGGAGTGAGTCACGTCGGATGTCTTGTGCATGGATGCTTTAACGCATCAGTAGTGAAGCCCAGTCTGCTGACCCCAGAGCAGTGGAGGGACTCTGGACTGCATGTTGGCGGCAGTCTGGAGTTTGAGGTCTTTCAGCTGGATGCTGATGTTGCAGGTGTGCTGCTCATCAGAGGAAGGCTGGAGAGATCCAGGTATGTTCTTTTAAGACAACCAGTCTTTAGTCTCAGAGAATTCATACTTTGTTAAAGGAGTATTAACTTTAGCCCATGTTGTTCTAAACCTGTGTGACTTTCGTTCATTTTTGGAGCACAAACGGTGAATTTTTAAAGAATAGTCTGCTCCTTTTTGAATAATACAGCAATGAATAGTGATTGTGCTTTCACGCTTCAAAAATGATGCAAAAGTGGCATAAAAGTAGCCTATTAAATGCATACAACAGGTTTTGGTGTGAAACAACCCGAAATGTAAGTCAAGCACATTCACTCTAGCTTGTGTGTTCCTGCGAGAACTTGCGCTTTTATTTTCACATACTACTGCTAAAAAATATAAGTAGCAAGTCTCCAGACTGCAACTAAATGGGGATATTTTACAAACATTCGGCACAATCTGTAGAACTTGGGCCAGGGCTACTGCTTTTAAATATGGATTTCCAGATACCATTTTTTTGAGACCAAACATAAGAACCGATACTTTTCACTACTCACCAAAAGCAATAAATAAAATTGGTTTTATTATAGTGTAATGTTACAGTTTTTTAAATGCTGTCTCAAAATAATCAGGAAAAAAAAAATGTGCATAAATAACTATATAAATAATTTTATATTTGTATTTATTTCTTCTTATTTGATAACAAATAAGAATTATTTTGCAAATGTAAAGAGCAGCTTATTTTTCATCAAAGCATCTTTCCATGATTATATGTACGAGGGCCTTATGAAATCCGTTTTATTCATTTATTTATTCACATTTAGTTTTCTGCTTTATAATAGTTTTAATCCTGTATTCGATAGTTTAATTCAGTTTTATAATCGAAAGGGTGCTTACTGAATATTAATACATGAATTCATTAACTTTAATCAAATGAAAATCAAACAATTCATTTTCAAAATACAATTGTATTATTTTTTCAAAGTGTTTAAATGTAACATTGGAGTTATTTTTGTCGAATAAAGTTCTGCACACCAGAGCATCACAGAGAGATTGCTTAAATATATTACAATGATTCGGTTATTATAGTAATCATTATTATTACATTGAATATAATACTAGATGGCAGTGATATATTTCTGTCATTTTATTTTCCATTTATAAGGAGTTTTTTTGGTGGAAAACCAAGTAAAGTAAACGTATTACTTTTAAAAATCGCTTTTTTTAACCTTAGTGGTATTCAAACGCTTTACACTGTGTATTCACCCATTCACACTTACACACCAATGGTGGCAGAGCTGCCAGCCTGCCATTGGGAGCAACTTGGGGTTCAGTGTCTTGCCCAAGGACACTTCGGCATGTGGAGTCGTGCGGGCCGGGAACCGAACGGCCAACTCTGTGATTAGTGGCCGACCCGCTCTACCACCTGAGCCACAGCCGCCCCAGTAATGCCCTTTCAGTTTGTACAATTTTGATGGCCGCTTTACACCTCTATATAAGCAGGTTGCTACATGAACCAGTATGATTATTAAATCACCAAAGGCTACGATTTAATTAAATTAATATGCAGTTTGCATGTGCTGTAGAGTCAATGAGCACTCTGCTCTCTGTCATCTTATAACCACCGGCCACAATAGCGGCATGCAGCTATATATATCTGAATAACAAGAGGGGCCCGCCAACTATTAACTTAACGCTGCTATTTAATATCTTATTAGATCTTCCAGTGTGTTGTCACAAACACTAAAGACAAGAAATAACTTTTATACCTTTATATAAATTGTGGTTTTGGGTAAATCAGAAGAAATAAACAGAACACATGTACATGAGAAAGAGAATTAATTGAAATGAAACCAGAACAGTCAAAACAATGTACCAAAAGACGGTCTGTAAAGTAGCCAATAGAAAAAGAATGGCAATGACAATAAAAATAAAGGCTTATCAGATCAGTTCAAGTCGTAGATGAGTGATTCTTTAGGTAAGTATGGAAAGTTTGAAATGGTCAATGTTTAGGAAGATGTCCAAATCCCTTTGGTGTTGAAGAAAACCCACTCCTACAAAAAATAGAAAATCACCCTTCAAGTGCTCTTCAAATAATCCAAAAAAACCAGGATAGTTCACATATGTTTACTGCCTTTGCAACTACATATAAAGTTTCAAGATGACAAAACATAAAACAAGATTTAAAGAGTCCATATGATTGAACTGGAAACATCGTTTCTCAACCAGGACTCCATTGAGTTTTGCTGGAAGTGCGAGGATAATCCCATGCTTCCCTCTTCCAAACAAACTGACGGCTTCTATCATACTTCCAGATTATATACCAGGGGTTTTGGCGCTCAAGCGCCCCCTAGTGATAAGTATGATATGAAATACAAGGGTAACCGCTAAGACTGTTACAATCTACAAGGGTGCGTGACGCTTATGATGAGGTGTTTTCAGTGTATGAGCAACCGGCTTCACGCGGATTATAATGCATTAAATTGCAGCCTTAGCGGTTTATTAACCAAACCAGTAGGACACATCGCAATTTTAATTTGTGCGCTGGATTTTTCCGCTGCGACATTCGTACGTCAGGTATTGGCTTTTGGCTCTTTTCGCTCAAAGGGAATATTTTTGACTTTGTTGCGGTGCTTGACCAGAATAAGCTGCAATGTGGACCAGACTTCATGCTGGAAGTTTGTAAGACTACATGTAAACAGTCATTTGTGTTTTACTAATGATTATATTTTTATTTATTCACTTTCAGGGTCCAAGAGCTTGTGGCCCAAACCGAACAGAATGAAGCCCTTGTGGAAACGGCAACAGAACAGGCCACAGAAGATACAACTGACAATCCAAAGCCCAAGAAGAAGAAAAAGAAAGACAAACATGAAAAGGAGTCTGCTGTGGAGGAGTCTATAAACGCCAGCAACCTACAAGAAACATCTGAAAACCATGAAACAACGGTGGACACAATGGAGGTGGACTTCAATTCAAATAGACATCACAAGGAGAAAAAGAAGAAGAAGAAGAAAGACAAAAGAAAAGAGTCAGATGAGAGATTACTCTTCGATCTTCCGGGCGGGTATGTCGGCGATAAGACCAGCAAGAAGAGACGGGCGCCAGAGAGTGAAGAAACTCTCCAGGAGGACTCTGAAATGCCTGTTGCCAAAAAGAAAAAAAAAAGAACAAATGATTGTCTTTCAGAAATAGAGGGTTTAAGGAACTATTAAAAGTGGTCTAAAAGAGGCTTGAATGTCAGTCGGATACTCGAGAGAATGTGCGATTCGTTTATACAGGGTATCCGCGGGTCATTAAAAAGTATTAAAAGATATTCAATGAATTTGGTGAAAAATAAGGCTATTAAAATACCCGAGGTATTATTTTTATTATGTGTTGAACATTTCCCTCGGGCCGTAAGGTCGAATGAAAACCTTCCTCAGAGAATAGAGTGGACGCGCGGTTTTCACGTGTACGTTCAGTGTACATATGCGGCGAGTTCTGATCCGGGGCTCGAGATATTCCCAATTCAGTTTCTCCATTGTCATTTCAACATTAACAGACTGGGTGAACGAGAAGAAACATTTCACTTAGTTGTACCGTATCTTTCAATCTATCCTCAGAGGTTCATTCATGTTTGTCTGGTACCCTGCCCGGCCCCCACTGAGAAAAATGACTGAGACCGCCCCTGGCGCAGTGCCCCATTCTATTTGAATGGCCAGCTACCTTAATCTGTCACATGTACCATTAAAGAGTATAAATGCAACATTTATTGTGTGAATTTAAAAGCTTAAAATAAAATCACGTTTTTCCAAAAAATTACATCTGATTCAAATGATGGAGAGTGACACAATTTGTGCATTTGTAGCTGCAACTTGGGCTGTCCTGTGCTTTTCCTCTGAGTTGGTGTGTGTGGAAATGATGAGACTAGATGCCGGTGACATCGTTTTTCAAAATAAAAGTCCCACGTTGAAATTACTCATTTTTAAGTGAATACAAAGATGAATTAGTGTAAAACGTTAGTACAATATTTCACAACATCGATTATTTTTAGACCACACGATATGGTGAAATTAACTTTATAGTCAAAAGCTTTTTGTAAAAATAATTGATGATGTGTATTAATATCTGATTCACAGATAATGGTAAAACTGAACGTATTAAACGTTGTCCATGTGCAATTTTGAACAATGTTTGTGGTTTTTGGAGAATATATCTGATATCTGGTGGAAGCGCTTTGCACCAATGAGGAACAGAGAATATGATCGATCTGAAGAGCAACTTTGTGACACGTTGCAATGAAATCTCCAAGTGTTGCTCATTCTTAAGAGCGCAGGGAGCGAGACGGGACATAGACCTGGAGGAGTGAATTAAAGAGGGTGTTGTTCCATCAGCTGTCCTGAAGCCAGAGTCAAAGCCAAGTTATTATACAAATCTAAAAACATGACACTGTATCACAGAAATGGAGATGACTGTTTAACCAGATTGGAAATGAGGAACAATGTAAACTGTTAAATAAACACTACCCTTTCTGCCAAAATAAAGGCTCCGAGTGAAGTAAATACTACAGAAACATATTACTATTATATAAAAACAAATCTAATCCTCAAAATTATAATGAAATGTTATATTATAATAAACTTGAAAGGGACCCACAATTGGCGGATGTGGCTCAGGTGGTAGAGCGGTTCGGCCACTAATCGCAGGGTTGGTGGTTTGATTCCCGGCCCACATGACTCCACATACTGAAGTGTCCTTGGGCAAGACACTGAACCCCAAGTTGCTCCCAATGGCAGGCTAGTGCCTTGCATGCAGCTCTGCGGCCATTGGTGTATGAGTGTGTGTGAATGAGTCACAATGTAAAGCGCTCTGAATACCGTTAAGGTTAAAAAGTTGCAATATAAGTGCAGACCATTTACCATTAAAATATTATTAATAATATAGTAAAATAATAATCAAATGGGTTCCAAAAAATGTGTTAATTAACTAAAATGTTTGAGTAAAAATATACAGTATGTTTGCAAATACTGCTTTTTATTAGGCCATCTGAATTGCAGTATTAGTACAAAAAAATCAAATGCAACTGATTAATTGCAGGCTGAAGTTATGTGGTGTCTCAGAACAGCGGTGAAGCAGCACTCGTTCAGGTGGAATGAAGTTATTTGCCAGCTCTTCAAACAATGTTCCCCCCAAAAAATGTAAAGCTCCGATAAAGCAAGAAGTTTCACGTGTGGCACGACAACATATATTATTTGGTCTAGTTTGAGGAGAAGCTTGTTGGTAGTGTCAGTAATACAATAATGGTGGCATAGTGGGCTAAAGCACATAACTGGTAATCAGAAGGTTGCTGGTTTGATCCCCCACAGCCACCACCATTGTGTCCTTGAGCAAGGCATTTAACTCCAGGTTGCTCCGGGGGGATTGTCCCTGTAATAAGTGCTCTGTAAGTCACTTTGGATAAAAATGTCTGCCAAATGCATAAATGGAAATGTAGGTCCGTTTCTGGAGCCTCGGTGAGTGCACTTGTTTGATAGCAAGTAATGAACTTTAATAACTACTCTAGATATCTGCATCAAAATACACACAGTAAACATACAGTATCAAACCAGCCCTTCTTGTGACTTCGTGTTGCATCTAGTGGTGGGTATATGTTTACCTATATACAGTAAATATATCCATAAACCTCCATAGTGATTGAAGTAACGAGCAAGTCTTAAATATTTTTGAAAAGGGTATTAAAAAGTATGAAATTGGATGAGCTGATACCTGCAGATACCCTGTTAGAGAATATAATAAATGTTGCCTTGTAAACAAAAGTCTGGAAAATGTGTAATGTTTCTTTATGCCTGCAGAGGGATGTGTGTATTTACATTTATCTGCACTGTTAAATTAAAAATCCTGAAACATTCTCAAATTCCCCTTATAACTCGATTCCCGTGTTGTAAAAGGAAAGCTCATCAAATGAGATTTTACAATCAAAACTTTGTTTCATAATGATTATGGACTTGCACATGGCGCTCCACCTCTAATGCCTGCATTTATTGTTAAATCTAAAATGTCTATTTTTACATGCTCAGGAAATGCTCAAGGGGCTGTTCTAAACCTCAGGAATGTTTCTGAACTGAGGCCAAATTTATGTACTGAAAAGTTTAGTTTTGGCAGGGGCTTGGAATAATGCTCTGTTTATCCACCTCCTGTTGGTGAAATAGCTAGGTAGGTTATAATATGATCATTTGTAAATAATCAAATAATAGTTAGTTCAATATCAAGACACATTTGGATACTTTATGGTTGCCAAATATTAATGTGACGAGCTATACCTGTAAGTGACTTCATGCAATCACTAAACATCATGTTGGGGCAAGTGAAAATGTATTGCAAAAATGGCTAAAGTAAGTTTGTATTGAGAAAAACTCATCGTTATTTTTTGTAGATATGACTTGTTTTAAAGATAATATCTAATACAATTGCGTGAGTAATAATCTAATAAATTAATTTATTTGTATACAACTAATAAAAGCTGATTTATTCTACATGAATGTGGATTGCCATGTTGAGATCACATGACCAGTCGAAAACTACTTGCTTAATCTTAATAACCTCCCTGTTATTAGACACATCAGTCATGGAGTGAAATAATCTTGGCTGACTGAATAGACCTTATTCACGCCATCTTAAATTTTTAATTAAACACACAAACACACAAGCAAATTTTGACGGAGTATAATGACTCTCTGCTGTCAGACTTTCGTGAGTTTAAAGCGGGAAAATCGTGAGCGAAAAGAAAAACGATAATTGTCCTTCGTCTGCCACCATAGTGCCGAATTATTGCCCGCATCCTCGAAATCAAGGGCACATCCGGGTAATTTCCGGTTTTCTCGGCACTTGTGTTCTTGAGTATCGGAGCAGCAGTTGATGATGATGTAGAACGAGTCCACGAGAACGTAAGAACACAAAATAACGCACATTGAGATTCGCAAAGCTTTGATGTCATTTCCATTAAAAATCAAAGATGGCGCTAGCGTGAATGCTGCATCCAGGCCTCTAGGTGTCAGTGTAAGTTCACGAGTACATAAATACTACAAGTAAAAGCGCACATAAATACTTTTGGGATCACAGCACATGGAAAAATATCTAAATTTAGCACAGTTTCGTTTTGTATTCTCAGGTATTGCTACACAACCATGATTGCTTCTGAGGTATATGTGCAATCTGATTCCAGTAATGTGTCGGTCTGCCTGGAAATTGATCGTGAAGACATGAATGTGTGTGTGGGTATGCTTTCCTCCACTCTGAGGAAGTGTGTCAGGGGAACCATTGAAACATAAGTACAGAAAATAAAAGAGCTTTACTGAAAAAGTATGAGGTCTTCAGCCAGAGTGGCCCGTCAAATACACCAGCAGATTTTCTCAAGAACTCGAGAAAGTGTTGCCATGTGTTCTTATGATAATAAACGGCATTCCTTTGTTTGTGACATTTGTTTGTTCATTTGCATTCAAATGTTAAAACTAGGGTAGGAAATGGAAAATGCAAAATACACTTTTGAATTTGAATTTTCATTTTGCTCCAAATGTATATGTGCAAAATATTAGCATATTAGCCTACGTGGCTAATTGAACGATGTCAGCCATTTTCTTCTATATCATAGCACATTATTGGTCTCTAAAAGCAGTCGAAATTCCACTGTTTGTGATGCACTTTATGTAATTGTATTTTAGATAATTATAAATAATTTTATAAGCACAGCAATACACTGATTAATATAAAAAATCAGCTGGTTAAACACAAGAAACCCATGTTTACATGATCATCTCATTCTCTGCTTTTGGCATTAAGCAGCCATGCACACAATACCTGCACACATTGGATAAGTCAGTAAAAAAATACTTATGCATTTAGTAATGTTAAAATATTAAACCATATAGTAACGTGTTATCAGGCGCCTTATTAAATACAGGTTAATTTTGGAATATTCCAGGTTCAATATAAATTAAGCTCAATCAACAGCATTTGTGGCCTAATGTTGATTACCACATAAATTCATTTCGACTCGTCCCTTCTTTTTCTTTAAAAACAAGCAAAATTCTGTTACAGTGAGACACTTACAATGGAAGTCAATGGGGCCAATGTTTTTGTAGGGTTTAAAGGCAGAAATTTAAAGCTTATAATTTTATAAAAGCACTTACATTACATTTCTGTTAAAACTCATGCTATTTTTTGTTGTTTAAATTGACATTTTTACAGTCATTTTAGGGTTTGTTGATATTACAGTGTTGTAAAATTGGCTATAACTTTACACAGAAACTGTTAGTAAGAGATTTTATCACACTAAAATCATGTTTACAAGCATTTTGTTTATGTCTTGTGTCTATACATTTGAAAACGTGAATATTTTAATGTTAAACCTGATGATACGCACCCCCTTTTTGAGCAAAAACCATGAAAATGACACACCTGAACTTAAATGGTTGTATTTACGGGACCCATTGGAGGATGGACACTGTTGTAGTATCTTTTGAAAGAAGACACTTTGGGCTTCAATAATAAAAGTGCCAAAACAACCCAGAAACACAATGTTCCCAAAGCCACGAGTCTAAAGAAGTTACGTTTCAGATTTGAAGATGATCGAACACAAAATGAGGTTCCTGCAGCTTTTATTCTCTGTAAAATCACTGGAAGCGTCCAGAGTAAAATTAAGGCTCCGCCTCTCAAAACAACACTAAATCTGACTGCACTGCTCGGCTATTATGAATAAATGTCACATTTTTAAAAATAGACTTTGGAGACGGCTGGTTTTGTTTATGAGTCTCTAATATATAAGATCATAAACAGTTTTACAACATGAATGCTGCTCAGATTGCAGTTTGATGAAGAACGATGATGAAGGTGAGATCTGATGTAAACAATGGAGAATATATCAATATTTCTCACATTTATCACTTTTATGGACAAAAAGTGCTATTGGATGTTTTTCAATGAACGCTTGTCATGGACGATTGACCCGAGTGTGTTGAACTGGATTCATCTGGCGATCGTGTTTTCATAATAAAAGTCCCGTTCTGATATTGCATGTTTTCATTCGTACTCCTGCACAAATAACTCAATTGCTGTTTCTGGAGCATTGCTATCGTGAAACAGAGATCGGATATCAATGTTGAACCCTTAGACCTTTGAAAAGATGTATATTTGTTAACATTAATTACATTTATAGACGGTAAATTATATATTAAATGTAAGCAGAGTGACGTCACCACCGAGTGCGGGCGATTGCGTATCAACATGTTAAAAATTGGCCCCATTCAGTTCCATTGTAAGTGCTTCACTGTAACCCAGATTTTTGCTTTTGTTTTTAAAGAAAATAAGGAGGGACAAGTCTAAAATAATTTTTGTGCTAATCAAAATTACGCCACAAATGTTGTCGATTGATCTTCTTTAAGGATAATCGGTGTTAGAGCATGCATGTAAACATGCTCATTATTTTGCAACAAGTTACAATTCAGCCTAGCTTAATCTTTTCGTTTTTATGTTTTCTATACTGTTGAATTAAGCGATTCTCGTTCTCCATAACTTATAAACAATACTCCCACGCAGAAAATGTACTAAAAAAATAAAAAATGGGTTTGCTTATTTTAATGCGTCAAGACCAGGTTAGATCTGGCAACACTGCATCGCATCCTCACAATATGTATGTGTGAGGGAGAAACCTTAAACCTGGATGCATTTCAGCAAGTTAGTCGGGATTAGGGGCAGACTGATACATTTAGCTTTTCTTTTTCTCCTTTTGTTTGAAAAGACAAAGTGAGTGTTTTTCACAGCTTCAGGGGAGTTTGGGTCTTTCATCCTTTAGGATCCAAGGAGCTCCGTAGGAGGTGTTGGGTCGGATCGCGGCCAGCGTGGCTCATACTTTGAATTGTTCTCACTTAGGTTTTCCATTGCTGGGAGTGCTGCGATTGTTGTGGTGTGAGAACGTGACATTTTGTCAGTTTTATTAGGCTTCTCTTCTGATAAGTGGCCCTCATGCTCATGAGGTGAATGATGTCTTTTTGAGGTTATATGGGGTGCGAGACAAATTAAAGATCCTGGAGTGAATCATTTGGAGTTAGGGTCTGATATTCAGGGTCTCACTAAAACCAGCTGATAATATAGATCATGTGACACTTGCTATACACTGACCCAGAACTGGTCTGCAAACTACACTGTAAGACTTGCAAGAAGGTCAGTGTTTTAAAGGAATATCTGTGATGGTAATATCTGTGGAGGTTCATCTCATGCAACCCTAATTGTCCTTTGGCACATACAAGGCGATTGTGCTAGGGCTTACTCCAAGTGAGCCACTGAAGTTGGCGACAGAGAGAACCTGAGTCAGCTCAGCAATATAGATTACACAGTTTTCCTTTCCCACAATGGGGAAAATACCAGATAACTCATTGGGTGGTGCTTGAAATGGAGAAACGCCAAATTGAAATACAGTAGATGTCGTTAAGGAAACAGCTCTTTTATGTGCTTTTGTACTGCAAAGCAAAACAAAATCACAAATTGCAATAGCAAGTATCACGCAAAGTGATAAAGCTGGATTTCCACTGATCATTGGAGCACAACAGGGAAGTAGAACGCAATCCACTCACTGTGAAGGTGTGCAGTTTCAATGATGAATCAAAGATTTGGGCATCCAGAGTACAATAGATGATATCACGACCCTCAAGGAGAAATTCTGACTAAATGACAGCATGCTGCGGGCTATATGCTCACTGTCACACGCACATCCATCTAAACTGGCGTGATTGTAAAGGACTTTTAGAGATCATCACTCCTGAGAGGAGGTTTATATTGCGTCGGCGTGTAGCATCGAAGTGAACGACTTTAAAGGGAACAGTTTCAAAATGAGATTTACAATCTGGGTGGCTGCAGAGTAGAATTCTGAATAATGTGACTCAAACTAAATAAGCAATCAGTCATTTCGTGCCACAAATCAACAAACATGAATAAAAAAGAAATGTGATGATATACTAGTAACAGATGAGGACACATCCTGTCCTATTCCCAAGGGTGCCTGCACTCTTGATGTTGGTAATCCAACATCAAAGACAAGCATAAAGCCACAGTAAGGTTTCGGTCCAATATTCCAACGCTGTAATCACTTAAGTTTGTTTTTGTTAGTGTTTATGAATTAAAATCCCTCTAACCCACTCAAGAAGGCATTACACATGAGCCCAATCCAAAACAGTGATGTATCCATGGAGATACAAGAGTGCTGATTGTTGCCTCCAGGGAATTTGGGCAGTTGAACGGTCAGACGTGACACCTCAGACATTTGGAAATAGGCAGTGGGTTTAGTTTAGTCTGGACCTAACTGATGAGTCAGCTGTTCCCGACAGGTACCAAATGACCTGGAAAGCCCATCCTGAGGGTAAAGCCCGCCCCTGTCTGCAAGTTGGATATGTGATGGGTTATTTTGGCTCACTGTTAGCCATATGCTGCGTTCCGGGGACACTTGAGGACTCCGATTTATGACAGCTAGGGCTTTTTTATATCATTATATGATACCGGCACTGGCCAGCAGGACGTGTTGTCGCTCAGACTACCCACTCTAAGGGAACCAGGGTAGCAGTAGTAACAGTACCATTTTCAGTTTCCTAATATCGTAATTTTCCGAAGTATGAAGTTATGGAGTTTTTTTTAAATGCTCCGTTTTCAGTGTATGAAAGAGCCATTCTAGTGTAGATGAAATGTAGCGAAATTAATGCATTTACAAACGAAAACGTGTTAAACTATTGTGAAAACGAATAATTTTTTATTTGAATACTCCATTTTCATTTTCCTAATGCCATCACTTTGCAAAGTATGCTGTGTAGATAAGAATAAACGTAGCAAACTCTATGCTTTTTTTCCCTAGCAAAAACATATCATTGTAGATGTGGCCTAATACCGCTCTTTTTAATTGGTTTATATTTTAAATTTGAAGTGTATTACAGAGATTTTGAGCTGTTTGTGAGTGAGCGTAGAGCATGAGGGATTTATATTTTCTATTCTCTCTCCATCTCTCACATAATGAAATGCTTGGTGTTGCCAAATTATGAGCTATATATATACACATATATACATATATACATATACACTACCAGTCAAAAGTTCTGAAACACTTACTCATTCTTTATCATAATTTTTCTTTTTCCCCCAAATTTTAGAATGATAGTAAAGTCAACAAAACTATGGAATAACATAAATGGAACTATGGGAATTATGTTGTGACTGAACAAAATCCCAAATAAATAAAAACAGTGTTATATTTTAGCATCTTCACAGTAGTCCCCCTTTGCCTAGAATTTGCAGACATGAACTCTTGACATTTTCTCAAGCAACTTCTTGAGGTATCACCCTGGGATGCTTTTTTGGAAGGAGTTCCCATCTATGCTGGGCACTTATTGGCTGCTTTTCTTTATTATTTGGTCAAAGTCATCATTTTCAAAAACTTGTTTTTTTGTAATTACATTTTAGTTTTATAATGAAATAAATGAATATGGTGGCACAATTGTATTTTTGTCTACAAAACTAATTTCAAACATGTAATTGTGCAATGATGTTGTTCCTTACCAAGCAGATTGCATTATTTTGTCCCTCAGCAAGCGTAGATAGATAGGTCCCTGAATGTCCCATTATATTTGATTGAAATATTAATGTTTGTTTCATGGTAAAAGCATTGTTAAACACACCCTCACAGTGCTCATTTATTTAATATCTGTTCAGTTGAATCCTCAACTTCAAATTAATCTTCTCTGTGGCTGATGTTCTTCAGTTTTATGGCTCTTAAAGATCTCAGTGGCAGATTGCTGCCAACAGAAGTGACATAATAATACAGATGATCGCCCTGGAGCTGAGATTTATGTCCATCTGTGGAGGAGAGAAATGAGCTGAGATGGGTGGAGAGGGTTTGGAGAGATGCTCGTTTGGACCACTGTGTTGCTGGCACTTTGGTTGGATCCCACTTTCGAAAAATCGAAACTAGCTGCAAACTTGCAGCAAATTTGCCGCTTGTTATTTTCACATGCATATGAACTTTTGATTTGCCGCAAATGTTTGCCAGATGTTTGCAGCTCTTCACCGGTAGTGGTGAACCTCCGGCAAAATTATGGCAACATTGGACAATTTGACATTTGATTGCCACAAAGTTAATTTGCATGTGAAAATGATCAGTGGTGAATTTTCTACAACTTTCCGGCAAATTTTCCATGTACTCTCGATTTTAGTAAGGGCCGTTAAAGGGTTCTGGGGGAGTGTCGCTGGTATCTGGGCCCTGCCGCAGGGATAAAAGTGCTAATTGGCTCTGGCTTTCCTCATATATCCTTTGTCAGAGTTTCCAGACGGAGGGGCTTTGAACCATACACAAGAAAGCAGGGATTTATGGGAATGGTTGTGGGTTCTGACGTGCAGGTCCAGACACACCCCTCCTCCCCACCTCACGGGCCCAGAGACCCACTGCTGACTGCCTCCCTCGCTAATTAGTGATTTGTAAGCAGTTCTGCTCTCTCTTTCCAAGCTCACAGCACTGGAAAGTTGTAAAAGCAAAACGACAGAAAAAAGCACTTAAGCGTTCTAACAGCCTGATCTGCCTGCGCGAAACTGGCCTGCACGAAACGGGCCTGCACCTTGGCTTAAAAAGTGGGATTGAATCATATCAAAGGCACTTCTCCATGGTCACTGACAAAGGCATTTCTGGGAAATGTATTGGTCTCTTGGCACTGCTGTTTTTTTTTTCTTGCATACTTTGACACTTAGATTTTCTCAGATGAGTCCAAAATGGTTTTGTTTATGAAACATCTTATTCTAATTTCAATATTTCAAAATAACCTTTTTTGTGTTAATGAATTATTACTGTTGCTCATGCTATGGCAGAGTGAAAATGTGCCCTGCCACTTTAAGGATCGACCCACCCAAGCCATAATCAGGGTGAGTCAGAATAAAATGGCTGCCCATTAAAGTGTGCCAGGTGTGTGTTTTAACTGGTGTGAAGAATTTTGGTGTGCGCAGAGTTGATACGAGGAGGTAGTTTGCCACCTTGTACATGTGCTTTGAGTATAGGAACGACATCTTGAGGAGTAAGCACAAAACAAAAAGGGTCTAATAATCAGTGCTTACCACAACAAAGGTAGCAGACAGATGACTCAAGTTAAATGTGGGGTGGCATGAGTACGGAGCCTACTGACCCACTATAGTTCTCTACGACCGAGATGAACTGGAGCCAGCATCAGGAGCTAAGATGAAGTGATCTGCCTGTATTCCCATTTTGACCTCTCCTTCGAAGCTCCTGCAGCAGTGCTTCACACACACACACACACACACACACACACACACTCTCAAGGTACATGCAAGCATTCCCCTGACCCAGCGCACACTCATTCCCATACTATCTCTCTCTTACACCCACACCCACATACACCCTACACATACACCCTGTTTGGCTGTTCGATGTTTAATTAGTTAGTTAGAATTTTATTTTCTTTATTTTATTTAACTTTTTGTTTAAAATAAATGTACTAAACAGTTGATTCACATACACTGGTTTTTTCTGGTTTATGAACAATATACTGTATTTCTTTCTAAAAATGTCTATTATCGCTGTGACTGGTGGCTTGAAAAAGAGCTATCCTGGGTCAAAGTTTTTTTTCGACAGGCCAAATTATATAAAATAAGTTGTTTAAAAGTGACTAAACTTATGATTTTGGTCGGGCAGATTATAAATCAGTGTGGACAAAAATCCATAGACTTGCATTGAAGGAGGGACCAGAGTAATATCTAGAGACCAGGATATCATAGACTTGGGGGGTGAGATTTCTACTCCAGTTATTTTCTTTATATAAAGTAAAAATCTGGTATTTATTTAGTTCATGCTGTTATTGCTGCTAGCGTTTCTAACTGTACTGTTGGTGTCGATTTAGTTGGCATTTAGCTCTTTAAGTTATGGAGAAGATCTTATCTACTGCATGTCCTCATTGGGGTAGTCGGTATTTTAAGTTTGAAAATTACACTCAATGGGGAAATCATGTCTGTGTTCATAGCAATTCACAAGAGGGCGTAAATGTGCTGTAGCACGTGTGAAAGCTCTCCTACTTCGCTCTCAAGCAAGAGTTTCAGATCGCAAGATTATTCTAACACTTTTGTCCAATTACAGACAAAACTTTTGCTTAGAAAATAACACTAATAAGCTATAGAGCACAACAGTCTGGTTCTGGGAGTAAAAGTCCTATTTGTTTTCTCTATAGGTGGGTCGATTTTTTTACAATCATTTATAAACCTTTAAAGACAGACCTACCATGAGCTAAGTTCTTGCTTATTGCAGGAACAAAAATTTTTCGATTTATATCGTCATCAGTGTCCGGTCGGAAGCAATATGTGTGTTTACTGAAGCGAAATGATAGGTAAGAGTGAGAAACAGATAAATATTTAAGTCCTTTTTTAGCCCTTTTACAAATCTCCTCCTTTGACCTGACCAAACCAGTAGGTGGCTGAATGTGAAAGTGACAGTGTAGATTTACAATAAAAAAGACAAATATTGATCTGTTTCTCACCCACACCTATCATATTGCTTCAGAAGATATGGATTTAACCACTGGATTAATATGGCTGCATATCATTTTTGGACCTTCCGAGTTCTGGTCACTGATCACTTGTATTCCTTGGACCTACAGAGCTTAAATATTGTTCTAAAAATCATTGTTTCTGTTCTGCAGAAGAAAGAAAATCATACACATCTGGGATGGCATGAGGGTGAGTAAATTATAAGACAATTTAAATTGAATTGCAAAAATACTTCGAACAAACAGTACCGCTGCCACCCTCCCTGTCTGATGCGTCTGTCTGCAAGATAAAAGGAAGAGTGAAGTCAGGAGAGTGCAATAACATCCCGCCACAAAGTGAAGCTTTCACCCGTGAGTCCCACCCATCACATCGACTTCAGGACAGCCCTCATCTAGATAGGCAGCTGTGTAAGTGGCGTGAGGTCTGAAGATTCCGTCCATGAGCTGCTGAAATGTAGCCTGTGCCCCGAACAAACCGAAAGGAAGGGTAACAAATTGGTGTAATCCAAACGGTGTGGAAAATGCTGTTTTGTCACAGGACATGGGAGTTAAGGGGATCTGCCAATATCCCTTTATTAAATCCAGTGTCTAAAAAAAAGCAAGCCGTGCCAAACCAATCGAACAGTTCATCAATCCGAGGCATTGGGTGCGCATCAAACTTAGACACCGCATTGACATTTTATCATCTACACAGAACCAGACCAAGCTGCCACTCTACTGAACCAACACCACCGGGCTGGTCCAGTCACTGTGGGATTCTTCTTTTATCCCCATACCTAGCATTACCTTTAATTCCTCCTGTACCACTTGTTTTTTGTGTTCGGGTAATCGGTAGGGATTGCTACATACCACTACCCTTGTGGCCATTTCGATATAGCGCTCAATGAGATTCATATGACCAAGAAGAGGCGAGAACTCATCAGAGTTTTCTCCTTGCAACCTCTTGTGACAGTGAGAGGTGGTCTCCGCAAGTGACCGGTGTGACTTGATCAGTGGCTTTTAAGTTCACCTCCAGTCCGAGTTCCTCCCTCTCCAGAACCACCGTCGACCAAAGTCATGGGGACCGCCTCTCTCCACAGTTTTAGGAGATTGAGGTGATAAATCTGATGTGCTCTGCCTCTATCCATTTGTTTAACCTCATAATTGATTTCCCAGACTAGCCGTGTGACCTCAAAGGGCCTTTGACACTTGGCGAATAATTTAGAGCTTGATGTGGGAGCAATACAAGGAATTCCCATTGCTGAGTACCCCTAATATACAGCTGGCTTTGGCATTCTTGAGCCTGGAACAAATTCTCCTGTATTAATTGCCCCAGTGTGTGATGAGTATTGCTCTCAGGTCAAGAACACATTGAATTTCATTTTTGCTGTTGAAGGTCCCTCCTCCCAATTTTCATGTAGGACATTGAGCATGACGTGCGGTTGATGCCCATACAATCATTCAAATGGGGAGAACCCTGCGAAGGCTTGCAGGACCTCTCGTACTACAAATAATAGTGGCTTGAGCCACTTGTCCCAACTTCATGCACAAACTTACGAATCATATTCTTTAGTGTTTGATTTAGTGTTTGTTAGTGTAGGATTTCTTTTGGAATCTCCACTCTGGACATTGTTCTGCAGAGTGCCTCTGAAACACTATGTGTTGAGATGTTTGCGCAGAGGCATTGCTTCCTGATATCGGGTTGTATAGTCCACTACAACCAACACAAAGCGATGCCCACATGCCATCCGCTCTAATGGCCTGACGAATCCATGCCAAGTCTTTCAAAGGGGACCTCGATAAATGGAAAGGGGCACAATGGCACTTGTGGGGTAGCCGGTGGATTCACCAGCTGACATTCACGGCATGCCGTACACCACCTGCGAACTTCCCTGCGAATGCCTGGCCAATAGATACGGGTCACTGTGGTGAATGGAGATTTGATTACAACCTGAATCCACCAAGGCTTGATATGTACCCCCCCCCCTTAATACTCACAGGTATCCGGTATGCTCCTGCTAGACCAGAGGCAGCATGTGGCACTATTGTGGGGCATCAGTCCTGAAATGCCAAGGTTCCCCGCAGCTCCTGGAGACCGGCCCAGACTTCATGCTCACACCCACGGCAGTGGATTCACCAGTCTGTGAGGGAGAGTGGAGAGGGTTAGAGGAAACCAGCAGGATGAACGGCCCATGGGAGTGAGGAACCAGTTTTGGGGTAGGAATTCCCTATTTCTGGGGAACAGTAACAGGATATGGGGAAGGAGAGGGAGAGGGGGAGGGGGGGAGAGAGAGAGAGGGATAGGGAGAGAGAGAGAGATAGAGATAGAGATTATGGCTTCTGAAGACACTGCCATATTCCTCAGCCAGCTGGACCATCCCATCCAGTGACGTCAGTGGCACTGGACCCCCTCCGCTGTCCCTTTCGGTAGCTGGGTGATGAACTGCTCCAATACCACCAGATTGAGTATCTCCTCGCCATCACGATGTTCAGCCAGCATCCACCTTCGGTAGGCATCACAGAGCTGTCGGGAGAAGGCAAACGGCAAGATGGCTCTTTTCATATCCTCATACACCAGGAGGTATTTGACCAGAAGTTGATGGCCATGAGTTGGGCTTCCCCAGTCAGCAGTAGGCAGACTGCCCACTGGGTGTTCGGGAGCACTGTAAGCTTCAGGGTAATCTTGCTGTCACAACTTGGCGAGCGTGGCCGTAGTCATGGCTGGGGTCATGGTGGAAGATCCTTCCTGGGGTACTAAGCTCTGTAAAACCTGCCGGACCTCTGCTTGAGCTTGGACCAGCACCAGGAATAGCTGCTCCTGTTCCATGCGCAGCTCAAGCTGGGCCTGATGTTGAGTCTGGTGAATGCCGATGAGGTTCTTGAAGATTTCGGCCAGCGGCGAGGACTCCATGATGACGTTTCCTTCCTCCAAACAATCCTGGGTTTTGGCACCACTGTGACAAGGTTACTTAGTTGTCTCTGACTAAGGAACCGGGAGCCGGGTGAACAATCCAATGTGAGTTTTATTTGTACACTTTTCAGCGTTGACCAACAAGTTGCTTTTTAGCACAACATAAAATTAATTAACACACATTCGGCATTGTGCATCTCTCTCTTTCTCTCCTCCGGCAGTCTGGAGTGCCTCTTTTATCACTCTCCCGCTCTCACTGCGACACAGAACAGCTGTTGGATATAATTTCCCACAGGTGTCAATCCTTACCATTCTTCATTTCCAGGCCTCGATTTCTACAGATGTCATTCGACCACGCCCCCTTTACCACACCTTAGAAATTAGATTTTTTTTTTACATGGTCAAGTAAACAACTCGAAAGCACTCAGAACACCCTTGCAACCACATAGCGACATGCTAAAAAATACTCAGAATATCTTAGAAAAACTCTCATCATGGTGGTCACATTTTCTTCAGAAAATAATCTATTAACCTATACAAGCATAAAAAGCTCAGAGCTATATGGAGCTCTTGACAGAATTAAGCTTTGTCTAGACATATTTAAAACCAGTGAGTTCCTGTAGATTAGAAGGACCAATTCATCTAGTAAAGCTGGCAGAGGTACAGAAAACTGAGACAACCCTAAAAACGTTTGTTGGACCCTTTTGGTGAAAAAAGGCATTAAAACTACATTGGAGTAGAATTGAAACATCAACAAACTCTATACCAAAAAAGCCAGCTATGATGATCTGAAAAACCAAACATAGTGATGACTGTCCATCATAATATTTTTGTGCCAACAAACTCTAGATGCTGACAAACAAACAAACTTCTCACATGCTCACAAAATGATGTTTCATTGTATAGTAAACATTTTCAGATAGTGAACTGGATCAATAATGAATAGCAGAGTGGGTTCAAATATCAGAAATATCCACAGAAAGACACTAACATTATTGAATGAATACAATATAATAGTAATAATGTTTTACTCTTTGTATACAGCGTAGAGAAACATATAAACAGACGTGGTTATTTGTCACTTTTTTCATGATGCATAAACAGAATAAGAAAAACTGTTACACACCATTACTTAAAGCAAATTCTCCGCAAATAAAAAAACAAGCCCAAATGCACCAATGTACATGCTGAGGTAATCTTTTCAGGGCGTGTCTTGACATCTGATTGTTGACATCTGAGAGGCTAAAGGGAAGTCAGACGACCTCGGTCAGTGCAATTTTGTGACGAGGAGGAGGAGGGCAGGCCGGGCCGTGAATGTGAGGAGAGGGATAAGGCCGAGCTGGATGCGGCAGTTCGAGACAGAGCCCACTCCTCCTTGCCCATTTTAAACCCTGTTATATTGGTGCTGAAACCCTGGAAGGAGGAGGGATGCACTGTCCTGGAGTCCTCGACACTGCCACAGCCACGGACTTCCGCCAGGGGTGAAGGAATCGCTGGAGGGGCGAGCCACAAGCAGCTGCTGTGTGTGTTTATGTTTGGTCTTCTTGTTTCATTAAATATTATTTTGACAGTTCAGCTGGTTCCCACTGCCTCCTTGACCATTTTAAACCCTGTTACAGACTTACACACTCTCTCTCTCTCTCTGTACAACGTGATTTTCAAATATATTTTAAATGATTCTGCGGACCCCATGCAATTACGTCACGGACCACTAGGGGTCCGCGGATCCCTGGTTGAGAGAGACTGATCTAGACCATCTTGCAACGCAGCTAAGGCTGGGTTTAGCAGGGATGCTTGCCTCATCTAATCACAATTAATATCTAATATTTCCCTACTTAAAAACAATACCAGTATTCGTGTATATACTTTTTGGGTCTCTGGGCTCATTTTCCACTCAGGTCGATGGGTGTGGGTGTTTTTCTCTAGAGGTGGACAGAAAACGCATGCAGTTCTGGAGGAGTGGAAGATTTATCCGTTCTGCTCAGAGAAGGTTGTGAGCTATCTCTGGAGGAGAACACATGAATTCCTCTGTTCTCCTGGGCTCTGAGATCTACGGCACTCCTCTCGTGGAGATATACGCTGGGCTGAAGGGTGGTTCAACCTTTGTATTCATTAGAGATGATTTACTGCAGCAGTCTGGAATGCTCTGGAAGTTTCCTTCTGTGTTACCCGGCGTGTTGAAGCTGCTCAGCTAACTTCATGACGAGCATGTGGGAGTATGCAATCTATGCAAATGTAGGCAGTACAGTTTGTGTAGATTCGTGTTTACATTTAAAACACTATTATATAATGTAAAGATTAAGAATAGGAACATCATTAAGTCTCTAGGCTTATAAACAGAGGAGCTATACACTGTGTGTGTGTGTGTGTGTGTGTGTGTGTGTGAGAGAGAGAGAGAGAGAGAGAGAGAGATAGAGAGAGACAGACTGAGAGACAGACTGTTGCTTTGTTAACAGGCTTTGCTAACACATCTCTGTTTTCTCCATCTTTATTTTACTTCTGCAGTGGGGCCCCTAGACGGAGACGTCATGCTGAGAAAGAGGCTCCTGGGAGTACCGTCCCAGTGCCGGTGTCCAATAAACAAACCTTTCAACTTCACCTAATGATTTACACCAATGGCCATTAGATTATTACCAACACTAACCCGCATATTGGGAATAAAAGACTTTATTGCAAAGAGGGACACTTTTTTGATTAATGATTTGTTGATCTACAAGACTTTCTGTTTATAGACTACAATTTTTGTATTATATTGTATATTTACTCTATACATTTTGTTTATTACCATATCGTTTGAGCTAAGGACATACATTTTTGCTTGGCAGATAATAAAACAGCTTAAAAACCCCATAGACTTGTATTCTAGAGACTAGAATATCATAAGTTAAAGTTAAGTTAAACCAGTTAAATATCTTTAAAGGGGTCATGACATATTATTTATATATATATATATATATAATTTATTATCTTCCCTAAAGTCCACTTATAATGTCTGTAAATTTTTTTTTTTATTATTTTTATTTTTTTTTTCACCAAAACGTCATAATTTAATAATATATGACCCTTTTCCACCCCATCTCTTGCCCTCTGAAAAGCTCTGTTTAAAGCTATCTGAACCTTTAAGACTTAATTGTAAACGGCCTCTGTTCTGATTGGCTAACTTCGTGCAGACTCTCAAATAAAAAATAAAATAAAAAAAGCAATCCACTCTGATTTGAGCCGAAAACATAACTCCATGCTGAAATGTTTTGAATAAACAAATGTAATACAATCCATGGTGATGTTGGGTGCTTCCACAGTCCAAAGCAGAGACGCTGGTCTTCACCAGAGTGACATCACACATCTTTCGTGTTTGTTTACACAGAAAGGCATATGACACGTTTTTAAAAGTTGAGCTTGTACCCCCTTTAAAACTTGGCGGACATCACCAGCAACCCATCGAAACGATTAAAGATGTCCATTTAGTCCATGTTTACAAATGGCCATAAATTAAATATAGCACAGAACGGTTCAGGACGTCTTCAAAACAAAAAGCGCAGCTGAATGAAATAGAATGGAGGTCTCCTATGTAGAGTTCAAACTTGATATTGCATCTTTTAAAAATGGCGCAAGATGCATGAAAATGGTCAAATCCGTTCATCTAGTGTAAAATTTTTTATTTTTTTTAATCCAGTTAGGCACATGAATGTGTCCTGTGCAAGTCCCCTTGTACTGTAGATCAGGGGTGTCAAACATGTGGGCCGTGTCCGGCCCGCCAAGGAGTCATCCCCGGCCCACGGGATGATTTGAGGAAAAAATAAGTAATGTTTGAAAACATTCACGTTGATTTAGCCTGTAACTTGGGTAAGATGTATTCATACTAGTAGTGTAGTCGGGGCCATATGCACTTTTTCCCCAAGGCTGTTTGCGTATAATGACTTCTAAGGATCGATATTTGCATATATTATTGAGTCTTTTTTAGCTCCAGAGCCTCGGGACGCACCTTTGCCTCCTGACGCCGTACTACCTGTTCCGCCCCGCTGGGTACATAAAAAATGATTATCCCGTTAGTGCCCCTAGCATGGAGCTTGGATGCGTGGCGTTCACTTCCCAACCCGTCACGCTGGCTGGCCAGGACCATCCGACTCGTGTCAGACCCATTTGCGATATGTCCAGAGTTGCAGTTCCGCCGCTCACCATACCAGATAACGCAGTCTACAGTAATGGTGAATTAAAATATACAGTAACACTCACCCTCAACCCCTGTCTATATTGAATGTGGTGACATAAAAAAGCATGCACCGTGAAATAACACCAAAACAGTGTGTCTTTCCATTGTGTTGTGTTTGCTGGCTGTACTCAACAACAAACACGGTGACTGGTTTAGTCCGATTCATGAATAAATGACTCTATGAGCTGGTACTTTTAAAACAGTGATTCACCAGCTTCGAGTTCTCGTTTTGAATCAGTTTGATGAGTCCTCCAGCGAATGAACTTACTGAATTACTTGGAGGGGCTGAATGAATATGTGATTTTCTGCGTGTTCCTCTCAGTCATGTCGAAATGCTTTGTGTACAAAGTTGATAAAATATGATAATATATGATCAAATTTGATTAAAGATCATTTCAATACATACTTTTAAAAGTCTTTTGAACAAAGTTAAAGAATACACACACACACACAGTATATATATAATGTATAAATATTTATAAACTTCGGCCCCCAAGCAATGCTAAGTGGCCCAATCAGGCCTGCTGCCCAAAATGAGTTTGACACCCCTGCTGGAGATGAATCTCCCATGACAGGTCCTCTCTACTCTTCACCTGTGTGACTGACTGTGTGACTGAGCTCCAGTCTGTGGGGCAAAGGGTGCAATGACGAAACACAGGCGTTGATGTCTTGATGAAGAGGCAGTCATACGCAGATGCATTTGGTACTTCTGGTCAGCAGCAGTATGTGCATGTGATGTAATCGCATTGGCATGTTCACGCAACAACTGACGCACCGGAAGTGTGGTGCTGTTTACAACTGAGAAGGAGGAACACTATACAGTTTTGGTTTAGATCTGTAATTGTATCTGTTTGTTTACTCACAATGGTGCGTTTGTGTGCTTGTATGATCCCGTATGTCTGAACTGAGAAGGAAAACGTGAGATTACGTCCGAAACATGCCAACGCGATTACGTCACACGAGAAACCACATGAACTCAGTGCTCTCATGGGACGCACATACTGTTGCTGACCGGAAATGATGATTTATATATAAAAAGTACTTAAATATGGATGTTTTTCACACCAAAAGTGATTGTTTTGCTTTAGAAGACTAATTAATTAATTTAACCGCTGGAGTCTGAATTATGTTTATGCTGACTGTCTGTGATTTTTGGAGCTTCAAAAGTCTGGTCACCATCCACTTGCATTTTAAGGACCTACTGAGCTGAGATATTTGCCTACTTTTCTTTAAATGTGAAGGAAAGTCTTGCACATCTGGGATGACATGAGGGTGAGTAAATAATGAGAAGTTTCATTTTTGGGTGAACTATCCCTTTAAATTGGGTCAGTAAGTAACCACCTAACAACCACCAAAACACCTTAGCAAACGCCCACAACACTCTAGAATTGACTTGGCTTGTATGAAACTTGTATGACTTTTGTTCCCATACAGAACAATCAAGCAGAATTTCTAATCAGTCAATGGGAGTAAAAACAACATGTTCTTGTACAAGCCTTGTACCAAATATTTTCTTCCCAAAAGAAGCTTGTTAGTTTGAAATAGCAATGTTAAAACTAATGTTAAAGACAAAAGGCATTGTCTGAACTTGAGGGGAACTGATATCATACATCCACTAGAAATCAATGCTACACCAGTTGATTAAAAGTCATTTCAGAAAACTGAAGGGAGCCCAGAAAGAAGCTCAAGCAGCATTTCTTTGTAGTTGCTATTTGATCTAATGCTACAGAATGAAATGCATTTTTAACTGACTTAAGAGTCCAAAAATGTCAACATACTTTTTTGGAGCCACAGTATTTTGATCTCCTGTGTGTTCGTAAGAGTTGAATGTTTGTGTTTGGCAAGCTGTGGTTGCACATGGCATTGCACAGAATATTCTGGATTTTTGTGGTGTCTTTGGATATTGCAATTTTTTTGTTTATTCTGCTGTGGTCGTTTTTATATGAACAATTATATCATGCGAGTGAAACGGGGGACATGGACCGTTGGTACACTGGCATCGAGATGCTTTGTGACCTCACAACACCCATAATGACATCAGCAGATGCTCACAGAGCCGCAGGTGCACGTGTGTGCTAATAGTCTCTCCAGATTTTGCCCTGTGCTTCTGTGAAATTCTGCTTCCCTCCATCCTGATTCTCATCCTACTTTTTGACCCCATCACCCCAAATGCATCCATCTACTGCATTATCACTTTACACCCACAGGCCTGCTGGTTTGTTAATTTGAATATTCTCTGACATAACCTGGTCTCATAGTGAAAACGTTACTCTATATGCATTTTTCAGTTCACTAGAGGCGCTACAACAACTGTTTTATTCACTTTCACTCAAATCATGACTTTAATGCCTGATTATGATTTTATAAATTACTTGTGAAATCGACACACTTTTACTCTAATGCATCTTTTGAAAAATGATACATTTTAACACTTGCATTTCAGATCCACCTACATATATACACTTATTCCAAATCCATTTTGTCAGCATGGTAACTCGGAGGACCGCAGTTCAAGTCCAGCCATGAACTCATGTTGACGTGTGACATGACAGATTCATAGAATCTACACAATATTATGTTGTTGATTCAGAAAATGTGATTTTTATATCACTTTTGCATTTTAAAACACTATTGATTATATTTAAAGATGTCTTATTTAACTTCTCACTTATATTTTAAAACACTATTGGTAAGGTTCAATCAAAAGTTGAATGTTAGGGAGGTATGTTTTTATCATCAAAACTAAATTCAACTAAAACTAGAGTGAGGTTTACAAAATGCACAGTTATCTACCACCTGGCCCCCGTTACATTCACCCCCCCTAAACCTCACTCCCATCCGGGTCACGGCACCATTGTATCTACCAGCTGGCCCCCATTACATTCACCCCCCTAAACCTTACTCCCATCCGGGTCACGGCACCACTGTATCTACCATCTGGCTCCTGTTACACTCACCCCCCTAAACCTCACTCCCATCCGGGTCACGGCACCATTGTATCTACCAGCTGGCCCCCGTTACACTCACCCCCCTAAACCTCATTCCCATCCGGGTCATGGCACCATTGTATCTACCAGCTGACTCCTGTTACACTCACCCCCCTAAACCTCACTCCCATCCGGGTCACGGCACCATTGTATCTACCAGCTGGCTCCTGTTACACTCACCCCCCTAAACCTCACTCCCATCCGGGTCACGGCACCATTGTATCTACCAGCTGACTCCTGTTACACTCACCCCCCTAAACCTCACTCCCATCCGGGTCACGGCACCATTGTATCTACCAGCTGACTCCTGTTACACTCACCCCCCTAAACCTCACTCCCATCCGGGTCACGGAACCACGGCATCTTTACCTAATTGTATCTACCAGCTGGCTCCCGTTACACTCACCCCCCTAAACCTCACTCCCATCCGGGTCACGGCACCATTGTAACCGGCCCTGGTCGCCCCACTCCGAACAGGACTCGAACCGGCATTTCTGGCGTGGGAGGCTTGTGCGCTAGTGCACCTCTTGAGGTCAGGAGAGTGAGGTTTACAGCTGGCTGCCGTTACACAAGCTTGAGGGCAATCAAGTTGCACAATAGTTCAACCTATAGAGCTTTGCACTTGCGATGCAAAGGACCGGGGTACGAGTCCTGAAGGGCATCAAGTCGACATGTGAGCCGAAAGTGTCATAGAAACACCACAAAAACTCAGCTCAGAAAGTGTGTGCATGCTCATTATTATATTTTTCCCCAGCAGAGCTTGTTATCATCAAAAATATTTAGTTTAGTATTTTTAGTAAGACTGAGGTTACAAAAGTAAATAACACATTTTATAGGTGCACTTATTTAGGTTGTCCTTATGCTATATGCTGTCTTTTATCTTTTAACAGTTGTGTCTGGCGGTTTCTGAGGTTCCTGTCCCAAACACAGCTGATGTTTTTTGCTCTACCGCTCTCACAGTCGTCAAATGCTCTGGCCTGAATCGCACCCCAACCCCTTTTAAAATTTACAATGGAAAAACTTTCCTCTGCACTTTTTATACCTTTTTCCAAAGCCTGTTTCTGGTGCTGTTGAAGCACCCAAAGTTTTATGTGTTTTGAAAGCAGAAAAAAATGAGGGTCACAGGCAGGTTTCGTACACCTGCGTAGGAAGTTGCGGGGACCCCAGCGTGCTGGTAAAATTCCTGCTGCCAACCACCAATCAATGAGCTTTCTGTGCTCAGTAGGAAACGGATACCTGGACAAAAGGGATTGTGATCGCGGTACTTCAAACAAACCTACAAACAAATAAGTCCAAAACACACCGTATGTGCCAGACAGAGAGACACGGTGGCGTTCGCCTCATTTTCTTTACATGTACTAGTGAAAAAAAGTTTTAATGAGAACATTTGCTTGTATCATATAAAAACACCAGAATGTCAAGTAATAAACTGTTTAATGAGGTGACACCCAAACTTCCACCCAAAGAGCCAAAAGGTAAACAAGTCACTTCTATTGGTGCTATTATGGAAGACAAGTTTTGCTTGTACAGAATAAATGGCTTTAAATATACGCTGCACATTAAGATCTACAGTGCCTATAAAACTGCCAGCAATTTAATGGGGCCTATTTTAAAGTTCCGATATTACCTTGTTTTAGCTGTTTGCCAGTTTCTAACCACCTGAGTTTGGCACATATGATCCATATCGCCTTCTAAGACTGCCATTTTTGTAGGTAGGCTAATGATGCTGTATGAATTCTACCGCTGTTAGTTCGGCGTACAGAACTCTGGGCCCAGTCTGCGGTTGGCTGCTGTTCGCTCACACAAGCTTAGCTCAAACCACAACGTTTCATTTTAGTATTTCAATAAGTTGTGGTGGGCGAGTGGGAGAGTCAAGATCATTTCCTGTCAGATGACTCTGTCTGCATTGCCACAGCACATTGGAAGGATTTATGGTATGTTCAGGTACAGTAATGTAACTCTAAAAAATGATTTTTCACCCTAAAATGTAACTTCTGTAATCATTAACTCACCCTTATGTTGTTGTAAACCCGTATGATTTTCATTCTTCTGTGGAACACAAAAGGAGAAGCTAGGCAGAATGTAGCCTCAGTCACCATTCATTTTCATTGTGTGAGCTATTGACAATATATCAGCTGACAATGACAATGACAAGTTAAAACTGATACTGCAAGATATTAATAATGTGCTAGCACTGTTTTATTTATTTATTTTAAGCTACACTATGCAACTTTTGGCCCTGAAGCGGTTAACTGCAAGTTACTTGCGAAGGAACATTGTTTTGGTAATTACATGAGATGCGCTCCAGCTCTGTTCTTCTGCGTGGATGAATCTGATGGCTTGAGGATTACCGGGGTAACCACGGTTACATGCAGGGTTGGGGAGTAATGGAATACATGTAACAGGATTTACGTATTTAAAATATAAGTAACTGCATTCCACTACAGTTACAATTTAAATGATTGGTAATTAGAATACAGTTACAATTTAAAAAGTATTTTTAGATGAGATTACTTTGTATTTTATTGTCATTTGTTTCATTTAATGTTTAGTCCTTTCAGATGAAAACATTTATACATATAAATGATCCAAAGTGCATCAGCGGTGAAACACTTTCTTATGATGTTACATTCATACGAGCAGACAGAGAAGTACGTTTGAAGTACGTTTGAAGTAAGTTTGAAGCAGAAGAAATAGAAATAAACCTTGTGTAAATTGTTAGCTTTACGCTAAGCTAAAATGCTATTTCTACCCATTTTACATGCACATGTTACCAGACACGATCATATTTATTTATCAAGAAAATTCAAGATCATAATTTCTTAAAAATCAAAAAATCCTTAAAACAAGATCAATTTGATTGATCTTGTATTGAAGTGAAAAAATCAACCCGTGCTGAATAAGTAATCCAAAGTATTTAGAACACGTTACTGACCTTGAGTAATCTAACGGAATACATTACAAATGACATTTTACAGCATGTAATCTGTAATCTGTAGTGGAGTACATTTCAAAAGTAACCCTCCCAACCCCGGTTACAGGTGATCATTTTGTCAGACCGAATGGCACTAATGACAACAAAACTTGCTCCCTCCCCTCAATAAATAAAGGAAGAAAAAGACGGATATCTGAAAAATATGTCTTATTAGCAGGTATGTGGCACATCTTCTGCTGTTGTTTTGACTTACTTTAAAAAAATGGTTTTGAAATAAAAAGCTTTTGACATTAAACACAATGATTGCTAGTTATATCAGATATAGTCAAACGCTGGAAACTATTATAACTTAGCCATCATGCAAATAGACCAAGGCAGTAACTGGTTTAGAGACTGTCACTATTACCAGCATAATGTTTAATTTTTTCAACTGTCCTTCGTTTATCGAATATGAAATTGAAAGCACTGTAGTACCACAATCCTAATAAAATGCCCCATTAGAGCGGCTAACGCTATCTTATGAACTACCGCGCTAAGAGAGCTACCTGGCTATCTATCTGTCCAGTAAAATATCTTATCTGTCAGGCAAGAAACGCTCCATCTCTGGGTCAGTTTTAAATCCTTTCGGATCTCAGAGTTGCCGCAACCTCTGAAAAGACAATCCAATGCTGTTTCGTGTAGTGGTCGACCTATGTATCGCCGAGGCAAAAAAAATAATCCGATATTGGTAATTTTTTTGAATTATCGCATTGGTTGATACATTTTCCCCTTTAGCCGATATGTTTCTTGAAGGCGCTGAGAATCGCCTGCTTGCATGTGAAGCATCACAGACATGTAAACAACCAGTCACGGTTCATATTGTTATTTCGCATCATCGTATTACAACAACAATAGACCAGTGTGCAACACGGTCTCATTTAAACGCATATCAGAGCTGCGGCAGACGCGTTTGAGCTCATTATGTTAAAGTGCTCAGCTGTTTCATTCTCCCTCTCCCTCTTCAACAGTTCCCTGTAACATTTTACTGTCTTGTCTAATGATAAAAATGCAAATATCAGTAAAACTAATCGCATATACCATCTGCACAGATCTCTTTTAAACCAATGTAATAAACCAACCTCACAAAACTTGAGCAGATCCAGCATCCTGTGGAGCACTCATTTATATACCTCTAACACACATATTCTATCAGTTTCCTATCACTTTTTTAATGATAAAAGGCAAATATCAGTAAAACTTCTATTACATACCATCTGCAAATATGCAGATAACTCTGAAGCACATATTCCATCAGCCAGAATCAAAAACTTAAATATCAAGAGTCTCTCAGATTCACAAATCACGACAGTCAGTCCGTGACAATTGAAGCGATCCAGGCCATTAAGCTGCCAAAATTGCTGCCCGCGCTGGATCCGCACAAGCATGTGAGTGCAACTTCAAAGTAAATGTGCTTCACGTGTGCTATAAATAAATGCACTGATTACTGTATGTGCAATTGGTTTGATTGAAAAAATGTGATTTGGACATGCCATTCATGATTGCTGGACTACCGTGTGTACTGTAATTTCCTTCTTCCTAATATATGAACAATTTCTTGATATGCTAATAAATTACTCAAATTTGATGACTAAACAGAAATCAGAAGAAAATGCTATCTACAATTTAAAATACAGTATTTTTATTTTTATTTTAAATGTTTATTTAAATACGTTTAGTGTGAAATTAAGTAAATATAGCTCTAAAATTAAGTATTAATTTTCATGTTTTTTATGTTATTTACTATATTAAATTGTGTGATATATCGGCATTATATCGGCCTATCGGCCACCCTGCTCTCTGGATATCGTCATCGGCCATTAAAAAAGCCATATCGGTCGATCACTAGTTTGGTGTTTTTATTATGGGCTCTGTCACTTTCCCTTTTTGTTTGCAGACTCTTCTCAGTTTCAGCTTTCTTTATGTTGAAAATTGGTGATTTCCCAGAGGATTGCCTTTTTTAATGATCTATGGTAAATTTTGCTCATGTGTTGTGGCTACAAGCTTTCAGCTTCTTCAGACTTCTATCACCACACAGATGCACGCGCTGTAGCTCCAGACCTTCTTTTCTTTAATTATGGACATGACGTAAACACGCATGGTTGAGTGAAGGAAGTATGCAATTTCCTGCCAAATCCATGCTGACTGCTCCAAAATATAAATCATTATTATAGGCTTACCACAGCGAAACAGAAAAGGCAAATACATGGTTTGGAAGAAAGCTTGTTGGTGTACTAGCTCATTAATGAAGTTTTATTCATTTCTAACAAAAACAATCTTACATAATGTAGTTTTAAGGAAAAGTCTTGAAAGAATTGATTTAAATAATCCAGAAACCATGACTTCAGATCTGATAACAGGAACATTGATAAACCTGCGTGTAAATACGTAAAAGGATCCAGGCTTAATCGGATTTAAAGGTTCACTCCATAACTTTGGTTGTGTGTCATTTTGGACTTACATTGAAACCTGCAGCATCATTAAAATAAATAGTTTTCCATTGCAGATGCCATTGTAGAAATGTACTTTTCCCAGTCAGCCATGATTGATTTCATCAATAAGTAATTGTGTCAAATAACAGGACGGTTACTGAGATTAAGCAAGTAGTATTCTGTTGGTCATGTCATTCTGACATTGAACGTTTTCAAATCTTCCCTGACTCTCCTTCTAGGGTCCCCCTAGTGATTCTCAGCCATTTCCACCAATGAGTAAAATTATTTTGGGATGTTTCTCAGGGCAGCAGGGGGCCAGGGTGCGAGTTTATGTGGCCAATGAGACCAGTTAGTGGTATTTATGAGTTTGTAAGAGGAATCTTTAGTAGATTTTCCCATGCTTTGTGTATATGTTTTACCCCGAACCAAAGCTCATTAGTCTCTCTCTTTCTGACTCTAATTTTCTTATGATTTTCCCAGTGGCACAGCTCCCATGATGCACTCTGGCTTCCTTGCCACAACCCATTGATAAATGACCCCATGTACGGCCTTCATGATTAATTTCTACCCGTCAGCAGTGTGAGGGCTGTGGCTTTGGGGGTTTGTGTTGGCAATGAGGTAGAGAGGGAGAGAGACATGTGATGGGGTTTGAGTGTTCGAATGGGTGTGGCATCACTCCAAAACCAACACTTCCTGGCGGTGGGTTAAGGCCACCAATGCCTGACAAACTGGCACGAGTCCGTCCAAACATGGATGCAAGAGGTAGGTCTATTACTAAAAGCAGTGGACTTAAGCACCCCTTGTTGCATTATATGCCAATGTGGTGAGTCCAAATGTTGAAAAAAGAACAAAACATTTTGTTTGAGTGCCTGTAACTCCAGATATATTGAAGATGTCTTAATATCCTTTTGGATTCTGGTTCAGACCGAGCTTTCCTTTATGCATCTTCATTTTTAAGGCCCTTTACTGTTAAATCCCAGACATATGGGCTCTCAATGTTGCTCCATGTGTAAATTGTTAAATTTAACCCATTTTCAATGCTCGAAAACCAAATGTTACATAATGTTACATAGTGTGAAGCTATTTTTATTTTTAAGGTCGGAAGTCCATATTTGAATTAAACTAAACATTTTTGGCTTTTATCATCATTAATGTTTATACTTCTTCAGAAACGGTATTAACTAAATGGAGAATTTTAAGTCAGGAAAATTCCTGAAATTTGGTTGATTTCAAATGGAATAACTCCGTTGGGATTATCATGTTCATTCTTTCTCCTCTAGTGATCCCAGAACAAAGACTTGTTCTTTAAATTCATATCTGTCAATGGCTGCGTCCAAAACCAAAGGTAGCTGTCTGGTTGCCTCGCTGACATATCAGTCAGTGACTCAACAGACAGCATTTGCGTACGAAGGCACCTCCAGTAACTGGTTTTGGATAGGCTACTGAGGCAGTGAAATGTCAACTCGTTGCTAGGATACCAGCAACTGATTAATGCCATCTGGTGCCCTCTAAAGGTAACCGTCTGCTTCATTCATCCAACCGATCCAAATCAGTCTATAATCTAGAACAAAATCAAGAGTGTTTTTGCGATAACCAAGTGTATATTTCATAACTACAATACTCATTTTTAACTAGATATGAAATCAAAAGATGGAAAACATTTCACACAAATTGGGTATCAATTGACTCTTTGGCCGCCATTTTTTTCTTCTTTAGCTCAACCGCTGTGGATCCGCGCACACTGGATTGTCGGATTTCATAGGCAACAAAGGATGCATCTTTGCTGCCTTCAAAAATCGATCAGATTAAGGTATCTCATTAGACAGGATGTGACACGAACATTGGATTCGGACGTGCCTAGGTCCCTTCCTCCCTCCGTATACAGCCTCCAGAGGCAGCATTTTCCTGGTGTCAGACAGTGCCAATGAAACGGTTGAACAGGTTCACAAAACTGCTCTAAACGATTCAATCAAGAATCTGGCAGCATCCGTCAGAGCAATTCTCAAATCACTAACTCACTGACTCGCTTATCCAACAACTGTCTCTTTTGGTCATGTCTACCTCGTAATGAGTCGAGAACTGTTGAGTACAAGCCCTTCAGTTGTTGTTGTTGAAAGAGAAAGCAAATGCTGCAAAGTTTCTCGCGAATGTACTTTTTTAATGTAAGCAAAAACGTGACAACTGAGAATTATCAGTTATTTTTAGAGGAGAACCTGTATTAATGAGCTGCGTGTTGATATCAGCCAAAGAAATTCTGTGAAGAAATTCACATCAACATTCTTCACTGCTCTATATGAAACAAAGTTCAGCTGTTCCTCCTCTCATTCAGCTCTTGGCCTCTGAAAATGTCCTGGAGGTTTTCAACACATGATGAAGAGCACAATGATGTCTCGGCTTGAGTGTGATGCCAAACTCTCAGGGCCTGAACCCAACAGGACGATATCTGGGGAGAAATTCAGCAAACTGTGTGTCAAATTGCCAAAAGTTTGCACATAAAAACTAAGAGCACTTTGATTTGTTATGAACTTCTTGTAAACATCTCAGTATTGAGGCCGAACTCCTCCAGAGCTTGTGTTGATTTTCTCATTTGCATGGGGTTTTTTCTCTGTGCATTATCGTTAAGCAATGCATAGTGAGCCAATAAGGGTTTAAGAGAATCAACACTGTCCAAGTCCATTTTTTATCTTGGTTTATGAAGGTTGCCCAATAAGCACCCTAGAGTCTTAACAAATTAAGTTTAGTATGTTGGCTTGTTCAAGCCTGATCTACACTTTGGGCTTGTTAGGGTTTTTCCAAAATTCCTAAACAAAGACCAAAATTATTCAATGTATTTGTTATTAAACGATTAAACTCATTTTAGAGCTTACAAACTTCATCGACCAAATTTTGTACAGACCTTTAGTATGTCCTGACTTAGTGTTCTATGTCTTTTCTAATAGATTGACCTTACTAAGAATCAAGAGTTGCCACAAAATTGCTGAAAACTTGCTGCAGATTTGCCACTCGTTATTTTCACATGCAAATGTACGAGTGTTTGCCAGAAGTTCGCAGCTCTTTAACGGTAGTGTTAAATCCGCTGCAAACCTTTGGCTACAATGAAGAGTATGGAATGTAAACATGATGCAAGGAATGTTAATTCCCAATTTGATCGTTTATCTTTACATCATTATAACTCTCCTAAAATGTACCTCATACATTCCCTTCTAAAGTACACATGCTTGTTAAAGAGTGGCATGTTGTCATAGCAACATAGTTACGTTTCCATTCGTCCTACTAAGGCGTCTCTCGCCTCCGGAGGATGCATCCTTCCAAATGACACACAGCCAATTTTCAGTGGATGAACACCCTTGCCAGTGCTCACGATATACTGATTCACGACACAGGGAGCTAGGGAGCTGATTGAGACACATCCAAAGGGTGGCGAATTTGTGGCATGTTTTTTGGCAACGCTAGATTTTTTTGTAAGGGCAGACATGTTTTTACCGTAGCAGGTGATCAAAAGTAGCAAAATTCTGTTGGCTTACATTGATGGAATGCTCAAATGTGCCAAGAATATTCAAACTTCAAAAGTATCCATTGTCAAAATTCTAAAGTAAACAAACACAACAAAGGCATTCCTTTCTTTCTAGCTAGTTAGCTAGCTAACCAGTCGTATGTCTTACTGAATGTCTGTTAAACCATCAGACCTCATGCTTTTCAATCTTTTTCAACCTTTCAAGCCAGGCTTTGTCAAGTCATCATCAACGTTAACTATCTAGTTAAAAACCGTAATTCGATTTATTTCATTTTCTACAGAAAACACGAGTGGTCACTTGCCAGGAATTTTGCTGAAAGTTGCCGCCATGATGCTATGGTCTTCTCTGTGGTTGCCAGGGCATTGCTTTGCATTTGTAAGGGAATTTTGGGTGGTTAATGGGGCCATTTGGGTGGCTGATTTACCAGAGATCTTTTATAATGAGATAACAACAATGAGATAAGAGAGTGTAACTGTCAACTAGCTTGTTACGACAGCATAAGTCATTGTTATTTACAAAATTAGCCATGACTTCTCTTATAAAACAGCAATTTTAATAGTAGTAAACTCCACATATACTAAATTCCAAAATGTTTGTTTAGTGTATAACATTTTGAAGATTAGTGGGCAGGCAGTCAATTCATTAACTGATGACAAAAGCAGTTTATTCAGCACACTGCGGCATCTCCTTCATTGACATCCATTGGTTTCTTTGCCAGAATGTCTATGGGTCCCCCACATAACGCCTTTTGTTGCTAAGCTTATAGGCTTCCTTTGGTAGAAGGGCTCCAGCTTAATGGCCCAACACAAACACTCTCAAGTCTCTGTGTTATTCTGGTCTCTTATGGCTCTGTCTGTCTAAGAAAGTTTAATATTGAGGGTTATGTGTTTGTTCAAATCCCTAAACCTAAGTATGATGAATAGTAATCGTGATGCTTGCCTTCAGCGAGCATTATTGGAGGCATATCAAAAATATGTTGCAACTGCTTTTCAAACCTTACCTGTCAACACTGAATTGGATAAAGTTTAGTATATGGGGTAATTTGTTTGTAATTTTGGGTATTTCCCAGTTTCTCCCTTTAGCAATAGTCAAGAGGGGAATTCTGAGAGGAATTTAAAGTGTTATGTTTTGTTAACTGCCCACAAAAATATATTTACACCCACCAGTTTAGTTTTCTGTGATGTAATATTTCCTGTGCATTAGCGGGCCGTGTTGGGTTGCGTTCAGATCTGTGTGCATGCAGTGCGCTCCAAAGTGAGTAGGCGAGTAACTGAAAATGCATGTTTCATGAACGACAGTCAAATGGGCATCTGTTTGGGATTTTCCTCCAACTCCTGGTTGAATAGATCCAGAGAGCTGCAGAGGTGCCAAAGCCCCAAACTGACCTACCTCACAGCATCCCCTCATACTTTAGTGACTTTAAGCTAGTTCCATGAAATCCAGAGGAACCCTCACCTGGTATAAATTACATTTCATGACAATCAAGTTCATAATAACTCTCAATTGCAAACTCCTGATAATCGTTTTATTATTTATGGCCATTATAATTCAAAATATTCAGAATAGTCACCCAGAAATCACTTTATTTTGTGCAGGTACTCTGCAGTTTCATGTGCGTTCTGCTTAGATTTGCAGTGTGAAACGGGCATTAGTTTGTGGGTCATTAATGGGAGATGATAAAGTAATACATTATTAAAAAATATATAGTTTAAAACATGTGTCAAGTTCTTAGAAATGTCATGTCATGTGGTGTAACCACCAAGTAAAATGTATTAAAGTACTGTCCTTGCACCTTCAATACACATAAGTGTACGCTACTTAATCATTCATTTCAAAAACGTTTTTAAACGTATTTTTCGAGGTGAAAAATGTTTGAGCCATTGCCATTGAGAGTGTAAACTAGAGAGACAGAAAATGAACATGACCATTTTATTCCAATAAAAATCACATGAATGTACATCACACATATTATGAGTTATTTAACTGTAATCTGGGACTTCCCTGGAGAAATTGAAGGCAGCATTCACGAGAGCCGAAGCAGAGCTTAAGACAGTGATGTAATAATGCAACTGTTACATCACAATCTGCCCAATCTAAACTCTGTTAAATCTGTTACATCATGATGTGTCTGAATTTTAAGACTGCATTAAAGTCATTATTAGATCTTATTGGTCTTTACAAATAATTTGTAGGGCTTTAATGACGGTTACAGCAATCGAAAACAATACAATTCGCTCTAGATCCAAAACCTTTGAAGACAATTATTCCATTCTTGGCAGACATAAAACTGAAATTCAAATAAACAGAATATGGAGGCAGTACTGGAAAGAAAAATAGAGGACAAAGTAAACACTGTTTTCTAAAAAAAAAAAAAAAAAAAAAAAGCCTGAACTCTGTGTCACCGTGGGATCGTCCTCTTAAGCAAATAAACGCTGAAGCAGAGCTGTGCACCTTTTAAATGACGCAGAAAAAATACAGCAAGTGTAGAAAAGGGAATTGGAAGGTTTGATATTTTTGTTGTAGTTGAAGACAGTCTCTCTTTCTCTCTCTCTGTTCACCCAGCTGTGCAAACATCCTTCAGGCTTTTGTTGAGGATCAGCAGCCAGTAATCCAGGGAAACAGCAGAAAGGTGGCAAAGTCTTGAACAGTATGCTTCCACTGGTGGACACAGGAACCCGTGACACTGCGGCATGGTTGCATGGGGTTTTGGGGTGGTAGCTGTTTTTGCTGGTTGATAGGTGGTTGCTAAAATGTTTTGGGTGGTTACTATGCAGTTTCTAGGGTAAATGGGTGGTAACTAGGGGGTTGCTAGGATGTTTCGGGTGGTTTATAGGTGGTTGCTTGTGTGTTTTTAATGGTTACTAGAGCATTGCTATTGTGTTTTTGGCTGTTATTAGGTGGTTGCTAGAGTGTATTGGGTGGTTACTAGGTTGTTTTGTATGGTTGAAAGGGGTATTGTAGGTGGTTGCTATGGTGTTTTGTGGTGGTAGTGTATTTTTGTTGGTTGCGAGGGCATTGCTAGGTGGTTGCTAGGGTGTTTGTGTGGTTGCCATGTGGTTGCTAAGGTGTATCAGGTGGTTGATAGGGCATTTCTAGGTGGTTGCATGATTGTTTTGGATGGTTGCTAGGGCGTTGCTAGATGGTTGCTAGGGTGTTTAAGGTGATCGGGTGTTTTTGGTGGTTGCTAGGGTATTGCCTGGTAGTTGCTTGGGTCATTGGGGTGGTTACTAGGTGGTTTGCTAGGGTGTTTTGAGGTGTGGCTAGGGAATTGCTAGGTGGTGGCTAATGTATTTTGATGGTCGCTAAGAATTGTTTTAGGTGGATTCAAGGGTATTGGAAGCTGGTTACCTACTGACCCAAGTTTAATCTAAATCTGTGGGATTAAAGTCTTGGGTTTTTGGCCCATTTTGATTTCCACCTGTCAAAAATCATTATACGTAGGCCCAAAACACTCTATGCTAGTATGCAAGAGAATACCAGAATCTCTGATTGATGGCTGTTGGTGTTTGAAATGTTTCAGCTTGTTTTTATTTGTGTCTTTGGAAAAGATGACACAAATGCTTGCACACACAAATACTCAAAGCCCAATTTCTGCAGCATATTAAACAGTGTGGTTTCTCAAGCATACCCCTTTGTAAGCAAGCAGAGGAATCTAGCAGATTGAGGCTGTGGGTGGAGCCAGCCTCCAGCGTAAATGTTTATTGGTCTTTTGTATTGGCAGGCTGAGAGTTTAGTCTGACAGTCCTCTCACTCACGCTGGGGGGAAAAATCTCTCCTCACTCTCTACACAGCTGGAGAACCTCAGAGAACCTCCTGAAGACCAGCCTGGTACAGCGCATTCTTAAAAATGCCCTTCAATTGTTCTTTGCAGAATTGAAAAAGGTTCAAACTTAAAAAAGGTTCTCCTAATGACATCAGACTGTAAAACTGCTTTATCCTCATATCTATCAGTGTGTGTGTGGGGGGAGGGGGGGGGGGGGGGGTGTTTGGGTTACAGGTATTTTACAAGGACATTTGTTTTAGGTTACAAACTGGTAATTACAAGGGTATTATGCTATTATGTGGTTTATGTGGTCCCCATAATTTAAATGCAGAAGGTTTTCTGTGAGGGTTAGTTTTAGGGGGCAGAATCTATAGTTCATACAGTATAAACATCATTATGTCTATGGAGAGTCCTCATAATGATAGCTGCACCAATATGTGTGTGTGCGTGTGTGTGTGTGTGTGTGCGTGTGTGTGAGTGTGTGCGTGTGTGTGAGAATGTGAGTGTTTGTTTGTGTGTGTGTGTGTGTGTGTGTGTCTGTGTGTGAGAATGCGAGTGTGTGTGTGTGCGTGTGTGTGTGTGTGTGTGTGTGTGTGTGTGTGAGAATGTGAATGTGTGTGTGTGTGTGAGAGTGTGTGTGTTTGTGTGAGAGTGTGTGCGCGCGTGCGTGTGTGTGTGCGTGTGTGTGAGAATGTGAGTGTGTGTGTGTGTGAGTGTGTGTGTGTGTGTGTGTGTGTGTGTGAGAGTGTGTATGTTTGTGTGTGAGTGTGTGCGCGTGTGCGTGTGTGTGTGCGAGAATGTGAGTGTGTGTGTGTGTGTGAGAATTTGAGTGTGTGAGAATGTGTGTGTGTGTGTGTGTGTGTGTGTGTGTGTGTGTGTGTGTGTGTGTGAGAATGTGAGAATGTGAGTGTGTGTGTGTGTGTGTGAGGTCCTGTCACACTATTACTGGTTTTACTTGGCACGCACCTCTAAGAATCATTAGTTCTCTAGAAGCACACTGGACTTTCTCAACTCCTGTAAAACATCCAGTTTCATGTTTCTTTGACTGTCTTTGGGTTTTTTAAGCAGCATCTCTCCACACTTCAGAGCAGGTCTCATTTCTATATCCTTGTCCTAAGAAGTGCTCGAATGGGTTTACTCCTAAAGTCAGGTACAAAGGGAGAGTTATAGATGGTCAGATAAACTGACAAAGTATATAATTCTAATTCTAAATGACTTATTGAAGTGTTTTTTTTTTTTCAATTCAGCAACAGTTGATCGGAAGATTTGCTGCTGAAATCTGTGTGCTTACTAAAAATCGAATCAACTTGCAAACTAATTTTGCTTGGTTTTGGCGCCCCCCGGTGGAAATTTCACTTGTAAACTGCAGCCAAACGTGTAATGAAGCACGTAATTTCAGTTTTGCAAAACGTTGCAATGCTCACGTAAATTCTTTTGAGACTAGGCTGTTGATTTCATGGTACCTGAACTTTCAGAAGCAACATGTCGATATACTGTATTATAATGGTGGATTTGAGAGTTTAAGTAGAGGGGAATATTTTTAGCGGATATTTACTTACATTTTGGTCTGTTCATCACACAAAGATCAACGACACAACAAAAGAAAGTCCTACTGGTTTGGAATGGCATGAGGTTGATGAAATTATTACATTTCAGTTTATAACGTACATTAATTCTAGTGTTTATTCTAGTATTTCTCAGCTTATACAAGTATTTGTGGAATTTTGCCCTTATTACTTTATAAAACAGGAATTTAAGGCAAGTTCAAGACACTTGCACGGGAGTTACTTAAGAGAAAAAGGAGAGAGAGAGAGAGAAAGAGAGAGAGAGAGAAAGCAGGGAGGACAGAGGGACACATTATAGAGGTAGAGGGAATATTTAATTTCACATTTATCGCTGCAGTGCGACGGTGCTCCCAAATGCATCATGAACAAAGCCTTGAGGAAATGGAGAAACCCAAATCCGGTGTAAACCTTTTGGGCAACATTTAAATTATTAACAACAGGATTATCCATATTTTATTAACCATACACCCTTACCCATTCCCCTTACCGTCATTGGAGTATATTTTAGTGCAAAAATGCAACATCCAAATCTCACTCACCAATGTTCATGTAAATGTGATTATTTTGAAGCACCCGTTGTGCCATGGGGAAAGGCAAACAAGCTTGAACTGATGCAAAATGTCTGATGCACATGGCGCTTTTGGCAATGGGGTCGATTTCAAGGTACATGAACATTCAGAAGCAGCGTGTCTACTTCCCCTGTGATCATGTTGAAAAATCATAGTATAGATGTGATAGTATAGCATATTATTTACCCTAAAATTTCTTTAGAAAATGTAAATATCTAGTCTCTCTCTCTCTCTCTCTCTCTCTCTCTCTCTCTCTCTCTCTCTGTATGTATATATATATATATATATATATATATATATACAAATACAAATCTGTTATATACAGATACAAAGGAATGTATGGCAGAAGAGGTAGGGTATGTTGGATAATGTAATTATTACATATAATTATTGCTCAGTGGGGCAGTTGCTCTTGTGGTGAACTTGACCTCTCATCTGGTCATTTAACACCATCCTGACCATACTTTAATACCACCAACTTTCTCCCCAGCCACAATTACGTTCCCTGTTTGTTTTGTATTCTGCTCAGTCGAGTAATAGCCGAGTTTATCCGCAAATCTTCGACAACAAAGTGAGAGGAAATTATCCCCGACTGGAAAAGCGGGAGGGAGAGCGGAAATGGACGGCTGTGCTTCAGCGGCAAGACCCGTCTTATCCACGGGACCGCTCCGGTTCCAAAGCCCCTGAGGCTGAGAGAACTGGATCAGGCAGGTCTTGGGTTTACTGCGGTCCCTGACCGCCCAGTACGTGTAGGGCTCAATTACCCAACACAGTCAGTACAGTTGTGTTTTTAATGTGCTTTAGTGATGTGTGATTTGATCTGAAAGCTCTTGTGAAACCCTTTTCTGAGAAAACAAGCTTTTCCTTCCCATTATGGCATCAGCTGACAAACGCTTGTTTGGCATGACTGTTTCCTTGGCACACTGGATCTATAGCGGGCGTTGGCATTTTTATATTCACTTCTGAGTTTACCATTAGCCACTTTTAACCTCGTAGGACCCCTCGTCCACATATGTGGACATTGTGTTTTGGCAATTTAAATGAATTAAAAACAGCTGATTATTGCTCACAAGACTCTACACTGTCATTAAATGGTTAAACTTGAAATCGTGACACAACAGTGTGACGTCGATTTCCGTGGAGCGCTCCTACGGGCACAGCGCCAAACAAAAGTGCCTCTGGTAAGAAAGAGTTTTTAGATTGAACTCTGTTTGGTTGTAAAAAGTTTCGTTTTTATATGCAGCTTTAAAAAAATAAAAAAACTTCCATGCATCAGCTCGCTGATAATCATGTTCACATATGTGGAAAATGGGACCTTGTTCCCTCAAAAGTTGAAAAAACATGTCAGTTTTTTGTATAATTTTCAACTATAACACATCTGTGTGTCATTTCGCTTCATTTTAATATAAATGTTGTTATATTTTATTTTGTTATCACTGTAGATTAACATTAGTAAATGCATTCCTGGATATTTCCTGTGCATTTTAACATTGAGAATAAATGTAGTCATGCAAAAGTTGAAAAATATGTCTTTCAGGGGCTTTATATGGAGTTAGTATGAACATAATGTGCATTTCAAACTGTTCTGAGACCAGTGCAGACAGACAGCACATTAGAGGTTGAGTCATTCACTACATAGGGAGCAAAGGAGGAAGGGTGCATCCTATAGGTTTCTATGCATCCAAGTGCATTCACTCCTAAAATTCTCCCAAAAGTTCAGTTTCAGGCTGCAGATGAGGTTTACACGACCCAACATGTTTAGCAGACATGGGACAATGATAGTCAGTACATAGATTCAGAATTTCATAATGCTAAATTAGTTTTTAGCATTGTTTGCAGTGATTGGATGATGTTGGCCATTACTTTGAATAAGAATGATTTATTCAGCTTTATAGAAAATCTGCTGTCTCAAAAACATGCATTTTCTTTTGCTTGTTTATTAGCTGCAAAAAGAGAAATGGAAACTGCACACAGCAGTCATGCGGGGTTCTCGGGAGGTTAAAGGAGTAAGTCATGTTGTAAATAATATTTATGTTGCGCTCTATTAGGATTGACGTCGATGATGTTTGGTCACGAGACTTGGAAGGACCGATGGCATCTGCTGCTAAATGGCGTCAACATGCCATATTTGTAGTCCAATGGACTATGTCATCCTTTCGTGATATTTTTATGGTGCTTTTTATTCATCGAGAAGCTTCACAGCATCAGTCCCCATTCACTTTCAAGAAATGGAAAAGAAAATTCACGAGAGCATCTTGTATTGTGTACCACGAAAGAAAGAAGGCATCAATGTATGTGTTTGAAACAACATGAATATAAGGCCACGTTCACATGAATTCGTTTTCATTTGAAGTCATCATCTTCCAAAGTATGCGGCACTAAAAAGCGTTTTCGAAAGCCTCCATTTTCGGTGGAGGACAATTCCGTTCTAGTGTGGATTGAAGGCTCAAACGTAGCGAAATCAGTGCACTTTCAACCAAGAATGTAGTGAGGACGTTTTTTGGGTGAACTATTCTTTTTAGAAAGTGCTTGACTTAAAATGCATTTTTAATAAATGCTTTACTACACTTTGCTCTGCATTGATACGCAACCGAAAGCGGGAGACTGCAAGCTGATGCAAATACATTTCGGACTTCTCTGTGCACGAAAGTTGAGGTTTGGTGAACTCTGGCTTACGAATTTGTATGACGAGAAGACGTGTGCCTCGCCTCAACACAAAGAATTAATATTTCAAAGCTGTATATTTTTATTGTTGTAGGAGAGTGAGTAGATGGTATATACAGGACTGTGCAACAGTTTTAGGCACTTGTGACTGTTGCATAGTGAGGATGTCTTCAAAAATAATGCCATAAATAGTTTTCATTAATCACTTAATGTCATACAAAGTCAGTAATCATAAAAAGAGAAGATAAATCAATATTCGGTGTGACCACCTTTGCCTTTAAAACACCCCCAATTCTCCTAGATACATCTGGACACAGTTGTTCTTGGTTATTGGCAGATGGGATGTCCCAAGCTTCTTGGAGAATTCACCACAGTTTAACGCAGGTATCTGTGTGACTTAAGTTAAAGACCTAAGAACCTTTTCTTAATCTCTCTCTCTCTCTCTCTCTCTCTCTCTCTCTCTCTCTCTCTCTCTCTCGCTCTGTTTTCCTGGCAGTAGGATAAACATGATGTGCACATTCCTGAGGTTGCCATGGAGATGCTGAGAAAGCACAGCTGGACGTGGAGAATATGAGGTAATCCCGAGCGGCGGGGGCTGCTGGGTAAATATTGATCTTGAATGAGAAATAAAACGAGAAGAAATACAGTAAAGAGACAATGACAGCATCCGCAGTGAGCAGTAAATGTTACGGTGTGTGAACGGTAGGGACTGAAAGCACTGGAGACCGTTTACTGCAAGGATGATTTCGATAATGCCTTCGACATCCTCTCCTTCATGGAGTTCACTATCAATGCATTTCAAGAGATAGTTCACCCTAAAATGACAATTATGTCATCATTTATCTACTTTTCTGTTCTACAGGTGAAAGTAAGTCATACAGATCTGTAAGAACAGGAGGGTGAGTAAATGACAGAATATTCCTTTTCTCGCCTCTTAAACAAACTAAAAGAAGATTGGAGAACATTCCGGCATGAATGCATTTGATCTTACCTCACATCATGAAATCATGCCAACATCATATACCCAAATATCCCCCTCCAGCCCTTTAATAATGACAGTGTTTTGATTTCTGGTTATATTTAGCCGATCAGTATGAGTGTTTCTTACGAACTCAAGCCCACTTAAATGAAAACACACACACACACACACACACACACACACACACGCACACGCGCGCACGCACTGACTCAGTTCAGACACACACCGAGTGAAACCCACCAGCCGCCCACATGCAGACATCAGAATATCCCACACACTGTCTGGCATAAGAATAGAAGCTGTGTCTTGACTGATCCACTTCCAAGTGTGCTGAGTTGAGCAATCTCTGAATCAGTAGTGAGTAGCTTTATTTTGCTAAAATGACCGTCTGACTGTACCCTCCTTCTTCCCAAATAAATAAATGATTTTATTATGCGGGATGGAAGTGAGTGTGGAGTGGTACACAAACATGAATCTAGCACAGCTACTGTATATAGGAAATCGTTTGCCAGGGACAACAGCTAAATAAATGGTTTTGAGCTCAGTTTACAAAAATATTCAATCGCAGAATGCTGCTATCAGCCAATCAGAATCAAGTATTCCGGAAAGCCTTGTAGTAAGTTTTGTTAATATATACACAGCAATAAATGTTATATATTATGTAAATAAATACTATACAGAATATGTATGCTACAGTATGTATTATGTTACCATATGCCCTTTAATGCACCTCGTGTCTTTAGTGACCCGGGACCTCAATCCACCCCCGTCGTACCCACATCTATTTAGGATTCCTTAAACTTTCTCTACAAATATTATAATTCCTTAATACCAAAAGTGTATAGGGTCATTAGAAAGACCCTAGATATGTAAAAGCATCTACATCTGTCACGGTCCTGTCACTCTGTCAGTCTGGGTTTTTGTCTGATAGGACCATGGCACGGTTTCGGTAGTACTCCTGCTGTCTTGTTTCATGTCGGGTGCACGGTGTCTGGATCCTGACTTCCTGTCTGGTTTGGTTTCGGTCCGTCTTGGGATCCGGACACTTATCCTCCATGTCTGTCTGTTATACGTCATCTTGGCAGCATGCACTGTGTGTGTGTGTGTGTGTGTGTGTGTGTGTGTCCATGCGTCAATAGCTTGTATAGCTCTCGGGAAGGTGGGTGCGCCTCCTGTTGCACGCCCGGGTCACCAGCTGTCTTCATGTTGTGCTGTGGTTCGTTCACTTCGGTCTAAGGTGTCGGGGTGTGTGTGTGGCCCAACTCTCGAACAGGTCTTGTTTTGTCGCCTGTTGCGTGCATCATGTGGCATTTGCCTCGCATTGCACACTTAGGTTTTGTTTAGTGTGAGAGTGTGTGGCATCGCTTTGTTTGGCGTTTCTATGCATTCTCCTTACTTGTTTGTCCGTTGGCATGGGCATATATTGCCTTATTGTCTTGGCGATTGTGCGCTCATGCCATTAAGGTGTTTTGTTGTCTTGTGAGAGCCCGTGGCTTTGTCTTGATTCTGTATCGCCGCATGTCTCTGTCTTACGTCATACCCCACCTCCTTGTTTGCTCATTATTAGTTCATTAGCCTCACCTGTCCCCTCTTAACCTGTTTGATTTCTCTCCCAGTTTTAGTCTCCTCGTGTTTGCTGTCAAGTTCCAGTTCGTCTTGTTTCCAGTCGTTCTGTTGGTTGGTGCGTCAGTTCTTGTTATTCCCTGTTCCTCTTTCCAGTCCGGTCGTTCCTGTTATTATACCCCAGCCTGGATATCTTTTCCCCCTACGGGGAAGTTTATGTTTGTTTCACCTTTGTGACAGTTTTGGTTTGTTTTTGATTCATTGTATTTTCAACTCTGCGTTTGGGTCCTGAGCCTCTTGATTCTCTGCGATCCCTGATGTAACCGGTCGCCCCGTTCCAAATGGGACTCGAACTGGCGTCTCCGGCATGGGGGGCGGGTGTGCTACCACAACCCGGTATCACGCCGAGGCGTGAAATAGACACGCCGGTCCACTCGCGGATGCGTGTCTATTTCACGCTTTGCCTCCTCTAGGCGTGTACATGACACGCGCGCGTCTACGTAGAATACCGGCAGGGGGCGATCGTTTCCTCGACGCCAACAACTGTCCGCGCACCAAAGAGGAAGCGATATATCGCGTTCTCCACTTCCGGGTTTATTTTTGTATATAAATACACTTTTTAAATAAATATATATATATATATATATATATATATATATATATATATATATATATATATTTATATATATATATTTATATATATATATATATTTATTTGTTTATTTACATCAGCACAAGATACTCGACAGCCCACACACACACACACACACACACACACACACACACACGTATAACAACGTTAGGCTACAGCAACGTTAGGATTTCTTCATGAAAGCAGCACTATGTAATGAACCTTTATTTGTCACATATGGTCACAAGTGAAAGTAACCGGCGAAATTGGCCGGCATCCCGCCCGCACGAACGTGCAACGCGACGACAACGGTATCGCTTCCTCTCTGGTGCGCGGAGAGTTGTTGGCGTTGAGGAAACGATCGCCCCCTGACGGTATTCTACGTAGACGCGCGCGTGTCATGTACACGCCTGGAGGAGGCAAAGCGTGACACCGACACGCATCCGCGAGTGGACCGGCGTGTCTATTTCACGCCTCGGCGTGATATCGGGTTGGCTACCAAGGAGGCTAAAGGCTACAGTCTACCATCCATTGCTAGTGCACCACCTGAGGTCAGGGGAGTGAGGTTTCACACACTGCACAGCTATCAAATACCAGCTGGCTGCCGTTACACTCACCCCCCCCAAACCTCACTCCCATCCGGGTCACGGCACCATTGTATCTACCATCTGGCTCCTGTTACACTCACCCCCCCCAAACCTCACTCCCATCCGGGTCACGGCACCATTGTATCTACCATCTGGCTCCTGTTACACTCACCCCCCTAAAACTCACTCCCATCCGGGTCACAGCACCATTGTATCTACCATCTGGCTCCTGTTACACTCACCCCCCTAAAACTCACTCCCATCTGGGTCTCTGCACCATTGTATCTACCATCTGGCTCCTGTTACACTCACCCCCTCTAAAACTCACTCCCATCCGGGTCACGGCACCATTGTATACAGCTGGCTCCTGTTACACTCACCCCCCTAAACCTCACTCCCATCCGGGTCACTGCACCATTGTATCTACCAGCTGGCTCCTGTTACACTCACCCCCCTAAACCTCACTCCCATCCGGGTCACGGCACCATTGTATCTACCAGCTGGCTCCTGTTACACTTACCCCCCTAAACCTCACTCCCATCCGGGTCACGGCACCATTGTATCTACCAGCTGGCTCCTGTTACACTCACCCCCCTAAACCTCACTGCCATCTGGGTCACGGCACCATTGTATCTACCAGCTGGCTCCTGTTACACTCACCCCCCTAAACCTCACTCCCATCCGGGTCATGGCACCACTGTAACCAGACCTGCTCAAACCGGCATGGGAGACATGGGAGTCGGGTGCGTTCTCAAGGAGGCTAATGGCTACAACCTCTAGCGTCAGTCGCTAGTGCTGGCTCCCGTTACACTGACATCAATGTGGAAGGAAACTATAGCAAGTGTAACACATGAGCAGCATGATTGGGCCATTGTAATTTGGGTGTACAACTGAAATTGTGTAACTTGTTTGTCTATTTAGACTCAAAAAGTGTCTGAGGAAATA
>JAVLUX010000245.1:285000-320000 GCA_032164185.1 Moxostoma hubbsi
GCGTCCAAACTCTAGACTGGTGGAATATATTGACTTAAAAGAACATTTTGGTGCTATTTAGTGCTAAAAAAAATAAAAATGGATATTTTTCATATCTGGTATATCTGATGATTACTATTAAAGTTTACTAGTCAAATGCACATTCTTATGAAGTATTCTCGTGGATTACTGAACTCACTATTTTCTTTTTTCTCTCGCAGATTTTTGGCCTCAAGTAACGAGTCTTAAGTGTCGAACTGAACCCACTGGAAGGACCATTATAGGGAAAAATGGCGGAAATAAATAAGGATTATCGAGGGGGAATTCTGGAGCATTGTGACGTCGCTGCAAGCACTTACATTTGTAAAACGCGGCATTGGAGCAGGAATTACAATCAAATCTGGGCTTGCAATTACAATGTTGCTGTTGTGACACTGAATGTGGAAACCATGTGCTTCTGTATACATGCATGTCGACCAGCAGGAAAAGACATTGCATTTACTGAGACGGCAACATGCGGCTTGTAGTCATATTTATTGACTTTTTTACGGAAGGAAGAAAACATTCAAATAGCTCGGCCCAAATCTGTGTATTGTCTTCGTTTGGTCCAAGAAAATGCATTTATTTATTTATTAATGATTGTCACAATGCAGAATAGATCTGGTGTCTTCTTGCATTTCTATTTTAAATACTGTGTGCATATGTGTATATATTTTGCAATAAAACATGTTTGGAAATATGTGTGTTTAGCATGTAGTATTTATGGAACAAAACAGGTGTAAAACACAACTGAAATAACCAGTCGAAAAAATAGATTATTCAAACACTTCTTTACAAATTTGCCTTCAAGTATTAGTTAAGGTGATTTAAACGTATAGAAATATTTTGTTCTGTTGGCAAATTGCATCTGTTCGTTCCTTTAAGAGTCCTCTAAACAGCACACTGTAAAATATGACTTCTCATCTTATTTTATAGAGTAGAGATTTGTTTTACTAAACTAAAAAGAAACATATAGAACAAATTCAGAAAGGTACATTTTTTTAAATAACATTTTTTTTTTAACATTTTGAAATCTTGGTATTTTCTGCATTGCCTGAAAAACTGCAAAGCAATCGAAAGATAAACAGCAATCCTATTTTAAACATATACTTGTCATTATCTCTTTAAAGAAAATGTAATTGTGATTAAATGTAGTTATTGATGGGTTGCACAAAACATGACGTGTGCGTGTTATTTTCTACATGCATTAACAATGAATGGCGCATCCGAGATCACGTGGAAAATAACCCATATTAAGAATAATTCAGTCATTGTGGATTTGAGCTCTATAAAGGAGTGCGTGAAATGTGACAGAAGATCTGGGAAAGAGTTTTAGGATGGCTCGCGAGGACTCGTTTGATGGAGGTGTGTAACGGGGCTCCAAACATGTATGGAATTCCCAGATGTCTATAAAATGAAGGGGTCGGGAAGGTCACGGAAAGGTGCAGCGGGTCAAAACGGCAAAACAAGAACGTTTCACCGCCTCGACTCAACTCCGGACCTGCCCGGTGCATCTGAAACATGAAGAACACATTCAGAAATAATAACACGCTTATTAAGAACAGAGAATATGCTATATTTATATATTTATATATTTATATATTTATATACACTCAAATGTATATTTTAGCCTTTTATTTATGTATTAATTTTTAGATGTACGAATTATTTTCATAACAAAATTATATCCAATTAAATAGCGTTATCTTTAATCAAATAAACTTAAAGTTTTATTCATTTATTTAAAACAAATATTACTCAATTAAAATGTGTAGAATTTTGTTATAAAACTGAAATGCGTAAATAAAACAAAAATAAAAACATAAACAGGTTAAAATATATTTATCGAAGTATGCACTCAAAAAATAATAATTTAGATCACATAAACAAATATTGAGAATAATATAGTCCAACATTTGTGTATTTCCTTCTTTAATAAATAGCCGATATATTCCAATATTAACCCCTTATCTGAGGCTGACATGATTATTTAAAAAATAGTTATTAATAAACATTCCCGAAAAAATAAGAAAATATAGTATAAATATGTAAAAAAAATATAAATAATAATAATAATAATAATACAAGTAAATTCAATAAAAATATATTTTAGTAATTATTGATCATTATTGTGGCAATACAAAGTAAATGCTGTGGAGAAAACAATATTAAGAATCTTCACGCGCTGATTTATGCACCCGGCAAACACATTTCAGAAGTTTCTGGAGTTGGCGAGAGAGAGAGAGAGAGAGAGAGAGAGAGAGAGAGAGAGAGAGAGAGAGAGCTCAGGCACCTGAATGAAACTTATTTTTACCAGATGTTGTTAATATTTGTCTTAAAGTCACGTGAATTGCACAGATGTTGAGTAGCACAGACCCACCTTCAGTCACACAGTTAAACACTCAACCACAAAAACATTGCGTTTTCTTTTAAAAGACGTTAGTTGGATGGAATGATATCTTGATGTTTGTGCAAAGGTTTTGCGTGCGTGCGTGTGTGTGTGTGTGTGTGTGTGTGTGTGTGCATTCGACCTGCAGAACATGGACATGTAAAATTCTTACCGCCTCGAATTCTCTTTAGAATCTTTGATTTGGAATTCTATCGGAGTTCTATTGGATTGCCGCACGCGCACGGAGGATATTCCGACGAATGCATGTGGTAAATATTCCTGTAAACCTTCGACTCTCGTTTCCATCTGGACAAGTTGAACTGTGTGTCAGGTTGAAGCAGTAAACTGGATATTCTGAACCTGGTTTTGAACACAACATGGCGCGTGCTCGTGGATTTCATGTGTTCATTTAGTGCCTTTAGATCAGGCCTGGGCTTTGTTCTGTGTTTTATTAGATTATTTACACATGTATTGTGCAGTTTTAGCTTTCTGTACACTGAGATTGAGATATATTCACTGTCAACAGCAAATCAAATAAAGAAAATCTAAATTGAAGTTCAGTTAGTCTGCCTGTTCTTTAGTCAATGTGAAAACATAAAGAACATGAACTACATTCACTGTCAGATTAAACGTGCTTACAGTTGATTTATTTCTTTAGTTATCATATAGAGGCCTGATGTTAATCTCTGTCAAGTGTAAAAGTCTCTTTGACAGGAGAGAGATGGGCTTGTCCAGTTAAACCATGTGAAGTATGCCAGTGAAAGCATCGGTTCTGACCTTCAGTACAGATTCCACCGAGCTGAATCGATACACCAGCTTGTGTGTGCAGAGAAGTGTGTGTCCTCTCTGTGGACTTGACTGCATTAGATTCCTGACCTCAGCCAATTATAAGGCAGTGCATGCACAACACGCACACACACACACACACACACACACACACACACACACACACACACACACACACACACACACACACACACACACACACACACACCTTTGATGTGTGTTATCAGTCTCAGACGGGTTCTGATGTCAACATACTAGAGCTCAATAGGAAGACAAAATTCTAAATTTAGACAATGTGCAAGAAAAAAGATGCACAGTGCTGTGGAAAAGTATGTGCCCCCTCCTGATTTCTTCTGTTTTTGTGTATTTTTATACTAAATTGTTTTAAATCTTCAAACGAGATAACATATAAAACAAAGGCAACCCCAATAAACACAAAATAATGTTTTCAAATATAAATATATATATATATATTTTATATTGAAGCAAAAATTTGTCCAACACCTATATCTCCCATGTGAAAAACTAACTGCCCCCTTAAACTTAATAGCTGGTTGTGCCACATTTAGCAGCAACAACTGCAAGCAAACACTTCTGATAACTGGAGATCCGTCTTTCACAACGCTGCCCTGATCCTGAAGCAGTAAAGCATCCCCACACCATCACACCACCACCATCATGCTCGACCGGAGGTACGATGATCTTTTAGGGGATTTCTGTGTTTGATTTACACCAGATGTAACGGGACCCCTGTCTTCCAAACAGTTCCACTTTCAACTCATCGGTCCACAGAACATTCTCCCAAAAGATTTGAGGATCATCAAGGTGTGTTTTGGCACAATTCAGACGAGCCTTAATGTTCCTCTGGGACAGCAGTGGTTTTCACCTCACCACTCTTCCATGGAAGCCATTTTTGTCCAGTGTGTTTGTGATAGTGGAGTCATGAACAGTGATGTTTACTGATGCGAGAGAGGCCTGCAGTTCCTTGGATATTATCCTTGGCATTATTGTGACTTCCTGGATGAGTCGTCGCTGTGCTCTTGGAGGAATTTTGTTATGTCGGCCACTTCTGGGAAGGTTCACTACTGTGCCAAGTTTTCTCCATTGCGATTTAACGACTCTCACTGGGATTCTTTGGAGTCCCAGAGACTTTATAACCCTTCCCAGACTGATGTATTTCAATCACCTTTTTCCTCATAATTTCTGGAATTTCTTTCAACCTTGGCATAGTGTGCTACAGTGTGAGACCGTTTAGCACTTCATGCTGCTGAAATGATATTTAGGTGTTGATGTGATTGAATTGGGCGGCAGTAATCAGGTCTGGGTTTGTCTAGTCCAGCTGAACCCCAGTATGCACTTTCATAGATGCGGGGATTTAGTAACTAAGGGGGCAAATACTTTTTCACACATGCCCGGTTGGTCTTGGATAACTTTTTTGCTTCAATGAAAACATCATTAAAAAACTGTATTTTGTGTTTACTCAGGTTGCCTTTGTTTAACGGCATGTCAGCTCCCATTTCATGACGAAAAACAAGTTAAAACACAATTAAATATATTATGATTATAACCTGAGGATTGTTTTTCTAATCTATTTCTGATGAAAATTGATTCATGTACTTTAAATGAAAATGACCCCTTAATTTATCATGAACATTTCTATGTTCTGATGATTTTTTTATTCTGCATAAACATCAGCATTTTTGTCATTTATTCAGAACATATTCTGTATAAATGACAGAAAATAACAAAATTTCACTATAATTTCTGTTTTACTGGTTATTCATAATACAATTCAGTTTTATGAATTCGGTGTCATTTTAATTGGTCTTTTTATTATATGCAGTGGTGTAGTAAATCAATATTAATATGGCGGTTTGTTGCTTTGTGTGTTCACTGAGGTCACAGTGAGGTCAAAGGCCAGCTGTAGTTGCGTATTCTTGGACTAACCGTTGTGGGTCTGTTTTATAGCACGACTTGGCTTTTGTCGAGTTGAGATTGTACACGACATGTTGCTTCAATCTTTCCCTTTGAAGTGTCTTTTCTGCTCAATGGAAACTTCTAGCACACAAAGATGCCTCAAACTGCACAGCTCAACCCAGTGTGTTCGGACTGGAAGACTGGATTAATGTATGATTTCATTTGAGCGAAGGCCTTTTCATCTCTGATTTACTGGGTTCTGGGTCGTAAACGGAACCACATGGGTCCGGCTCTTTCATGTCACTTGAGCTCTTTTTTGACAGAATGGATTCCCATTCAAATTATTATGAGCAGCTACATCATTTGTCCCAATTTTAATTACGTCCAGAGATTCAACTCTCTACATCTCGTTCATACTCAATGTTTACGTGTCAGGGAAAACCACTGATCTTTGCTCGGGATGCAATATTACCATACTTGGTATACTATTTCTGTAGAACATGTCATGTAAAATTAAAAATGAACTGGAATCAATATGTACCATAATCAATCTCTCTTTCAACTCTTTATTTGATTCTGGTCATGGCAAGTCTTGGAAAGGTTTAACATGTTAATGTGGGAATGATATATTGATTGGATTTTGGTCATGGCGGACTAGACACTGCTGATGAAGAGCAAGTACGAATACTTGATACTGCGAGAACATATACAAACATGCTGAGTTAATCATGTGGACATGCTGCTGCTGCTGTACAATTAGACAAAAATACAATCCCACACAGCAGATCTAGACATTTGAGGTGAAGGAAGGATTCAGACAACAAAAAAAAAAAATGGTTGAAACTGGTTGCAAAACTGAGCAATTTAAACGTTAGACAAAGGCTGCGTCTACACTAATATGGTGTTGAAAATGGCGTTTTGTTTCAAAACGCTCTCCATCCACACTAACGTATTCAAGCGTTTTCCAAAAGTTGCTCGTCCACACTGAAACATATGAAAATACTTAAATGGTGTCACTGCGCATGCGGGAAATCCCCGCTGCATGTACGGTCTGAAGCGCAATTGTCCTCGTGTTCCGTCGCCGGACACCAATTCCGAATAAACTTCCCTTCGCCTTTGAAGGAATGCAATGTGAAGGTTGTACAAAGTGACATTTATTTTTTAACAATTATATCAAAGTGAGTATCAGGCACAACAGCGCCACTATAACGTGGGCCGCCATCTTGATTGTTTTGGTTGGATAGATCACACGACTGAAAATGCATCATCGTTTTCCAAAGCATCCGTTTTCACGGTCCACACTACAACGCGAAAACTGCGTTTTCATCTTTGTCCACTTTGGAGTGCATTTTCAAAAAGCTTCGTTTTGTGGACAAAAATGCCATCTCAGTGTGGACGGATCCAAAACGGAGAGAAAAAGATGCGTTTTCAAACGAAAATGTATTAGTGTGGACTAGGCCAAAGAGAGACGCAACTTGATTGGTGACCAGATAACATGTCAAAGGACAGACCAGTTTGCACCAATGTGAGCCGATTGGCTAATTACAGATAACAAGTTCAAATAACCTATCAGCTGGCGCCATGTAGAGTTTCATGCTTGAACTTTAGTCATTGTACAACCAAATGTTGGGATGTCTGCGATGGACTGGCGACCTGTCCAGGGTGTACCCCGCCTTTCGCCCAATGTTAGCTGGGATAGGCTCCAGCCCCCCGTGACCCTGTACAGGATAAGCGGTTGAAGATGAATGAATGAATGTTGGGATGTTCCACTCAAAATGTTATTAGAAATGTATTTCTGAGATGATCATTTAGTTTAACGACATGTTGACAGCAGGCTGTTTTGCTGCAAACATGCCATGATGACAGTCTCGGTGTTGAAACCTTTAAAATGCACAAACATGATCAAGAAATTTTATTGGTCTTAAAAAACCCACACAATGATGGGGATGCAAGTTGCTTTCAGAACTCAAAATAACTGAACTCAAACTGAATTGTGTAATAAGACTGCGGTTGCATGTTTTGTGGGCATGTTTGCCATGTTTGCTTCACATTGAATTCATTTGTCTTTCCTTATTTTAGTGTCAGACCTTTCAATCGCATATACTGTCACTTTAAGCTGGTATCTTCTCACCCTGTCTGCCTTGTGTACCCATGAACAACATTTTGTCAACTCATATATCAGTTTGGGTTGTTGTAGCTTAGTGGTTAAAGATTTGGGCTGGTGATCCAAAACAAGAGCAACATTTTCACAACCAGTGCCCATGTGCATGACATTTTACCACAGAAAGAAGGAATGAGGAATTTTCCCTGTAGTACATATGCTTGCTTTGGGTAAGACTTAAATTCTTGCAGAAATACTCACACTGTAGCCCTTGTCAAATTCACATGCTAGGCATTATTGGGGCTTTTCCACAGCACGGTACAACTTGACTCAACTCGACTCTGCTCGCTTTTTTGGGGTTTTCCACTGTGGATAGTACCTGGTACTTTTTTTAGTACCACCTCGGTCGAGTTTCCAAGTGAGTCAACTGCTTTATGCAGCACAATGAGCTAGTAGCTAGCGGTTGTGTTATTGTTTTGGCCAGTTTGTGTCACGTATAAGATGATGTCACGGTAGTAGAGGCGGCGCAACTATGACGATCAGTCTATAACCCCACCCACGTTGAGGCAGCACTAAACTGCAGTGGAAAAGCAAGCTCAGAAATGTAAAGCGAGCAGAGTTGAGACGAGTCGAACCGTAACGTGCAGTGGAAAAGTGCCATATCCCAATACAAGATTAGCCTGCTTTTCCACTTCCAGACTCGGTTACCATTGTTTGCATCCTCTTTAGTGCATGTTTTGGGATGGATGTATGTTCAGTGATAAATAAAATGAGTTATTGTGTTGTTGTTACAGAGTGGCAGGGCAACTCTGGCACAACCGCCAGCCCACATCTACCCACGCGATGGCTGCTGGATGTTTCCACAAAAATAAACATGCAATCAGAATGAAGGCGGTGGTGCAAGTTTAAATCTCGGGATTGCAACTATTTCTCACAATTGTAACTATATTACACAATTGTGACTTTATATCTTGCAATTTCGAGTTCATATATCAAAATTGCGACTTTAAATCTCACAATTTCTAGATTATTTCTCGTAAATTGCAACTACATCTCTGAATAGCAAATTCATATCTCGCAATTTCGACAATATTCAAAATTGCTACTGCAATTATATCTCGGAATTGCAAGTTTATATATTGGCATTGCTACTTTATATCTCCCAACTGTAACTTTATATCTCGCAACTGCTACTTTATATCTCCCAACTGTAACTTTATATGTTGCAACTGCTACTTTATATCTCCCAACTGTAACTTTATATCTCGCAACTTCTACTTTATTTATTGCAACTGCTACTTTATATCTCGCAATTGTAACTTTATATCTCGCAACTGCTACTTTATATCTCGCAATTGTAACTTTATATCTCGCAACTGCTACTTTATATCTCGCAATTGTAACTTTATATCTGGCAATTGTAACTTTATATCTCCCAACTGTAACTTTATATCTCGCAACTGCTACTTTATTTATTGCAACTGCTACTTTATATCTCGCAATTGTAACTTTATATCTCGCAACTGCTACTTTATATCTCGCAATTGTAACTTTATATCTCGCAACTGCTACTTTATATCTCGCAATTGCAACTTTATATCTCGCAACTGCTACTTTATATCTCGCAACTTCTACTTTATATCTCGCAATTGTAACTTTATATCTCGCAGCTGCTACTTTATATCTCGCAATTGTAACTTTATATCTCGCAACTGCTACTTTATATCTCGCAACTTCTACTTTATATCTCGCAACTGCAACTTTATATCTCGCAATTGTAACTTTATATCTCGCAACTGCTACTTTATATATCGCAACTGCTACTTTATATCTTGCAATTGCAACTTTATATCTCGCAACTGCTACTTTATATCTCGCAATTGTAACTTTATATCTCGCAACTTCTACTTTATATCTCGCAACTGCTACTTTATGTCTCGCAATTGTAACTTTATATCTCGCAACTGCTACTTTATATCTCGCAACTTCTACTTTATATCTCGCAACTGCTACTTTATATCTCGCAATTGTAACTTTATATCTCGCAATTGTAACTTTATATCTCGCAACTGCTACTTTATATCTCGCAATTGTAACTTTATATCTCGCAACTGCAACTTTATATATCGCAACTGCTACTTTATATCTCGCAACTGCTACTTTATATCTCGCAATTGTAACTTTATATCTCGCAACTGCTACTTTATATCTCGCAATTGTAACTTTATATCTCGCAACTGCTACTTTATATCTCGCAATTATAGATTTATATCTTGCAATTGTGACTTTTTGTCTTGCAATTTTTTGTTTATGTCTCAGAATTGCGACTATATATCACACAACTGTGACTTTGTATCTTTAAATTTTACGTTTAAATATCGCAATTGCGACAATATCTCAGAATTGCAAGTTTATATTTTCCAATTGAGTTTTTGTTTCACAATTGTAACTTTATATCTCGCAACTGATACTTTATATCTCGCAATTGTAACTTTATATCTCGCAACTGAAAGTTTATATCTCGCAACTGCTACTTTATTGATTGCAACAGCTACTTTATATCTCGCAATTGTAACTTTATATCTCGCAACTGATACTTTATATCTCGCAATTGTAACTTTATATCTCGCAACTGCAAATTTATATCTCGCAACTGCTACTTTATTTATTGCAACTGCTACTTTATATCTCGCAATTGTAACTTTATATCTCGCAACTGCAACTTTATATCTCGCAATTGCAACTTTATATCTCGCAACTGCTACTTTATATCTCGCAACTTCTACTTTATATCTCGCAACTGCTACTTTATATCTCGCAATTGTAACTTTATATCTCGCAACTGCTACTTTATATCTCGCAACTTCTACTTTATATCTCGCAATTGTAACTTTATATCTCGCAACTGCTACTTTATATCTCGCATCTGCTACTTTATATCTCGCAAGTTCTACTTTATATCTCGCAATTGTAACTTTATATCTCACAATTGTAACTTTATATCTCACAACTTCTACTTTATATCTCGCAACTGCAACTTTATATCTCGCAATTGTAACTATATCTCACAACTGCTACTTTATATCTCGCAACTGCTACTTTATATCTCGCAATTGTAACTTTATATCTCGCAACTGCTACTTTATATCTCGCAATTGTAACTTTATATCTCGCAATTGTAACTTTATATCTCGCAACTGCTACTTTATATCTCGCAACTTCTACTTTATATCTCGCAACTGCTACTTTATATCTCGCAATTGTAACTTTATATCTCGCAATTGTAACTATATCTCGCAACTTCTACTTTATATCTCGCAACTGCTACTTTATATCTCGCAATTGTAACTTTATATCTCGCAACTGCAACTTTATATCTCGCAACTGCTACTTTATATCTCGCAACTACAACTTTATATCTCGCAACTGCTACTTTATATCTCGCAATTGTAACTTTATATCTCGCAACTTCTACTTTATATCTCGCAATTGTAACTTTATATCTCGCAACTGCAACTTTATATCTCGCAACTGCTACTTTATATCTCGCAACTGCTACTTTATATCTCGCAATTATAGATTTATATCTTGCAATTGTGACTTTTTGTCTTGCAATTTTTTGTTTATGTCTCAGAATTGCGACTATATATATCACACAACTGTGACTTTGTATCTTTAAATTTCACGTTTAAATATCGCAATTGCGACAATATCTCAGAATTGCAAGTTTATATTTTCCAATTGAGTCTTTGTTTCACAATTGCAACACTATATCTCGCAATTGACATTTTTTTTCTCTCCATGGCGGGATCAAGACATCATAGTGTTTGATCTCATCTTGATGTCTAAAATAAAATCTGGATCCTGAGGCAAGTCCAGTTGAGAAACACTGATTTAAATCATTCTGCTGCTCTACAGAAGGTTTCAGCAGATATTTACTGTTGATCACGACTGAAAGGGAAGATGAAGAACAGGAGAATATAAAGAAGAGAGTCACTTACTGACCTGCTTCACCAAGATGCATGAAGCCGACTCCCCTCTGTGTCTCTCTTCCTCATTTGGATGTGATCCCTGCTTGGAACAGAAAATTATGAGCGAGCAGTCACCCTGCTTTCTACCCCAGAATAGCTGGAATGCACACAAGGTCAAATTTATCCACTGGAAACTCTTTATAATGAAATACTTGAACTAGACTGGACCATTAAACTAGCCCTAGGCACGTCCGTTCAAGAGTTTTCAAGCCATTCGCCAGGAAAATGTGATGACTTGGATCACAACGCAGCATGTTTTGTTCTTGCTTGACAAACACAGAGCATTGTTATCAAGTTATATGGTTTTGTGTTCACAGACTCGGTACGAATTAGCATAATTGTGATGTGATTTAGATTATGCCTATGTTAGAACAAATATTTCAAGTGGGTGTTAAATTTCAAGGGACTCGTTTAGGGTGGGAGAGCTGTTGACTTATTCACAGATTCTTTTAGGGAACTAAGAGTTTGTTGAAGCAGTGACTTAGCGTTTAGCATGCATCCATGCACCATCACATTGCAACATTGCACTTATGTGGGTAATAAAAGTTTTAATCTGACTCGACAGTTCTCAGTCCCGTCCTCTTTTAACAATGTAATCATTAAAAAGTGGCAAAAATGGCTTAATAAAAATTCTCTGCTAAAAAAAAGACTAGCTTGTCGACAAGCTTGTCAATCTCTCTCTCTCTCTCTCTCTCTCTCTCTCTCTCTCTCTCTCTCTCTCCTTTAATCCACATTATGCCACAAATGTTCTCAAATGAGCTTAACTTAGTTTAAGGTTGTATTTCAAAGTGTGTGTTATCAATAGCGCTAATGCTAAGTCTTCTTCCCCTGATAGCAACTTTAAACTCTAAAAGCTAAAAACAAATACAGGGTTGTAAACAACTCTTCTGTAGTTAAAAACATTAAAATACCATAGAGCATTTAATGCTGAATCCACAAATAATTCCGGCAGGAGATAGGATATAATCTAATGTGCGATGTTGTAAGAGTTGCACATTATTTCTTAACCCATGTTTCTGAGAAATACTGCATCAAATACACACTATAGTACATGTGTATCACACAAACCACATTCTGACCGACTAAAAGCAGCATGTCCGGTCCAAGCAGAGTTTAGCATTTCAGACAGTGTTTTCTACAGATCTGCTTAATGCATCTTTGTCAAGCTCTCCTGGAGGGGATCTGTGGGGGGTAAATGCAGACCTACATACCCCTGGGGAGTAATTAGCCTTCAGTGACATCTCCAAACATTCTACTGCCCCCCTCCAGGGCAAAGCTTCAAGGCTTAATTAAGCCTCGTTGACTGGTGTCACCCTGACAGAAATGCTAAACAGATACACACGTGTATACAGTTCATAATGACCCAATGATTTGTGTCTTTTCAAAGTGTCTGTGTGTTTATAGAAGCATTGTATCAAGACTACAAGTCTGTGGATACGTAGAAACAAACGATGTATTCAAATGTGAAGTGCCCAGGTGTGTATATGCAGTATGTACATGCACCGATCAGCCACAACATTAAAACCACCTGCCTAATATTGTGTAGGTCCCCCTCATGCCACCAAAACAGCGCCAACCCGCATCTCAGAATAGTATTCTGCAAACTTTTTGAAAGCCTTATCCATTTTTAAAGCTCAACCTGCTTTCCATTTTAAATTGGGGTCATCCATTTGTAGACAGTATATGACTTGTGTTTTAACAAAATTATTTGGCCTTCCAGGGCCACATTCCCAGTAGTTTGGGTGAGAGACACATAAATATGGGACACAGAATGTCCCGTATGGAATTCATACGGAAAGCAATTTTGTTCTTTTAAATATGGGACCATTCTGTAAGGCGGTTTTACACGGGACATTTTCATTTACAATGATAGAGAGGCTGCAGGCAGCAAAATGGAGGCGGGAATCGAAACGGCGCCGCTTTCCAAGCTCGTTCACGAGAATCCTGCCGCTTTGTTATGCCAAACTGCTTGCGATGCACACTGCACAAAATAAGTGGTTCGCTGTCCTTTTCTGCATATCGTGCCGCCGTTTTGTGGTCCATTCTGCATAACGCAGTGGCTCATTTTAGCTTATCGCTGCCCATTCGGCCCATTTCACGACTGACCCACTGGCCCGCTCGGTTCTCCCGATGGTCAGTCCGCCCCTGATTGGCCACCAAGGTGCGTCGGCCCACCAGGAAAATGCCCGGTATGCCAGATTACCAGTCCAGCCCCGCATGGACCGTATACTTCTGCAACAGGTGTCTGAAACATCTACTTTAGATAGGCTAAACAGAAAATACAATTGCCCAGCTGGTTTATTGGAGTGTTTTGTGGATTTTGAATGTTCATTTGTTGCTCTCCCATTTTAATTATTGATGTGATGTTATTTATACTAGACCAATTTGCCGATTTGTTTCTTTAGTCATTAAAAGAAATGCAGAACTCATCAAATGTGGAGTCAGGCGTCAAGACGCCATCAATATTTACAATTACATTGTTTAGCCTTGATATTATAATTGTACTGTAATATAAAAAGAGCTCATTATAATATTTATAGTTCTAAAACATTTTATGGAAAAAAATGGTAATCGCCTCATAAACGCAGTATCTGAGCTGATGCAGTAGGGTGGCATTATTGCACTTCTACGGGCGCTTTTCGCATCGCTTCTCGTGTGAATGGACAACGCCTGTACAAACGAGAAGCGGCAAGATCACAAGCAAAGCCTGCGTCCGCCTTGATACGGAACCGGTTGGCAACCCATCACGGGGTGTTCATCGGTCATTAGCATAAACTAAATATATCAATATAAAAACATTTTGAATTAAAAATATTTATGCATGCAATATATTTAATGTGCAGTATCAAACTTTTGAAATCATTTGGTGTGTTGCGTAGAGTTGCTACCGATGTACATCTTTCCAAAAGTGTCACTCATGAGGTTGCTTTTCAGCTATGATGCTGACTTAGAAGGTAGCTGCCTATGTAGGCAGCTCACTACATTTTGGAACAGAGCTAAAGCGTGTGTGTGTGTGTGTGTGCGTGCGCGTGTGTGAGACGAGTCATGGCTGTGGCATTTTAAGTGTGCATTGCGTAACCGCACTCAGCTTACTGTAAGAGTGACTCAAACACTTTCACATCCCGTTTGTTTTACTCCAAGCACTTGGAGGAAACATGAAAATTGCTCCATGTTTTTAACATCCAGAATGAGTGAGCTTGTCTTTATTTTTTTATCATTTACGAGAACATGTTACGCACACGTCAAGCGTGCACTTTTGGCCGCAGTCATCAGCAAAGCATAGAAACGTGATTCATGAAATATCCAAACCGTCACTGGAGTTTGGGAGTTGTCCTTCAGCTGTTTGTTTTCATGACGCATACATGCAATCCACCCATGGACAACTATTATGATTCAAGTAGACTTCTGAATATTCATTATATTCACAACAATATTCTCCATTTACAATTAAAAGTGCATCATCAGAAATTCAGAATAGATTGCCTTTGTCCTGAAAACATATTCTTACATGAAATCCACGAGTATGTTCTAAGGCAAGGTTGAAAAAGAAAAGTCTTCTACACCTAGTCTGAAGCAGTTAGCTCCTGCTGTTTTGCATGCACCATTACTCTACAGAGAGAGAGAAAGAGCAACAGAAAAGTTAAAACAGATGGTCTATCACCCCATGCAACCCACAGTCCTAACACTTCATCAGCCCTGTAATGTCTGCCCCCCTACAGAGGTAAAAGATCCTCTTGCACCCTTCTACCTCTCCACGGGGAACCCACCTGGAGTATACAAATGTGTGAAGCTCAAGTTAAAAGTTTGGGGACAGATAAGAGGTTTTAAAAGCCCAAGCTCTGCTTTAGGTCTCTGTGGGGTGTTGTAAATCCTTCCTCATTAAATCTCAGTTCTGGCCTCTTCATCTGTTTGGGTGTTAAAATTAGTTTTTAGTGGCGTTTGCTTAGGTAAGCGTCACCATTACTATCGCTCATAAACAAATCTCTTTGTGCGATGGACAGAAATTACATCTCAGTTTATAATTTATTAATATATTACTTTTAGTAACACAGTACCAAAATATCTAACCTGTGAGCTTAGTATCTCAAATACAGTATGGAGACAGAATTATTGCATATTAACATACAAATGGAAAGAGATTTACAATTAGAAAGTTGGTGCAAGACTGAGAGGGTGCTGGTACAAATGAGGGTATGGAGTAGGTCAGCTGGGGTGCTGGTTAAGAGGGTTCACATGTACCTTCAGACACTTGTATCCCATTTAAATCTGCTACAGAGCACTTCAGCTTCTGTGTATGACTTACTTTCTTCTGCTGAACGCAACGACTTTTAGAAAAATATTTGAGCTCTGTAGGACCATACAGTGCAAGTGAATGGTGACTAGAACTTTGAAGCTCTAAAAAGCATATAAAGGTAGCATAAAAGTAATCCATAAGACTCTAGTAGTTAAATCGATTCTATAGGCGTGGGTAAGAAACAGATCAATATGTATTTTTGTGTGTTTTTTTTTTATTTATGTTTTTTTTTTTACAATAAATCTCCACTTTCACTTTCACTTCCACGTTCTTCTTTTGTTCTTGGCTTTCACTTTCTTTGTGACAGTGTGAGCACTTCAGAAGGTCAGCAATCCTCTGCTACTCACGCCACTCCCTTTTAAACATTGAGAAAATGGTTAGATGGTCCATACTTTGTATCCAGGCGAACAATGCTAATCACTAGCTAGTACCTTTTTTGAGTCCTCTTTGTTCTTTTCTCACTCCAGTGGGCTACTGATTTCACGTGTACACTGGGAAAACTTCATCCAAGCACTAACTCTGTTCACCCCACACTTGCCTCACACCTTGGCTGTGTCTCGTTTGGAAGGGTGCGTCCTCCGGAGGTCGCATTTGTCGGCCGCATACGTCATCGAGGCTGTCTCGTTTCAGAAATGTCTAAAAAAATTACGTCAATTTGCCCGTAAATATGACGTTCAAACACAAGGAATGTTAATTCCCAACTTGAAGAACTTCAGTAGATGGATGCAGAGTATATAATATGTAGAATTATATTCATATATATTTAAAATAAAGTTTTATAGAATAAAAGTACACCTGTAATATCCATTTTCTTTTCTCTTTACATCATTATAACTCTCCTAAATTTTACGCAGCACCAGCCTGCTCAGTTCTCCCGTTGGCCAGTCCACACATGATCAGTCCAAAATGCATCGGCATCGGTGTTGTATCAGTTGTCTGGGACGATACTCCTAGTTAGGGTAAGAGCATTCTGCACAAATGTTTGGAAAAAATAACAGTTACACATTAACACATTTCATTCAAAAACTTGCTTAAAATGAAAATAGCAGACTCATACAGTCAGCCATGTTAGCTCTAAAGCTAATGATCAGGACACTCTACAAATGGGCCATTTTCAGCTGTGGACATTTAACATGACACTACACGTGTGTACAACTGAGAGAAAATGATACAAACCTTAAATCACAGTATTCCTCTGATGGCACATTTCTTTAAAAGTTGGAGGTCTTGGAGTTTATCTGTACATCACTGATTCCATGCTCATGAGAGCTCTGTGACTCCGGTCCCGTCCTGATAACAAAAAATAACAACGCATGATTGGTTGAAGATAGAACGTGCTACTAATGGTCCGAGTAACGTGGCCATTATCTAAATGGCTTGAGTAGACGAGTGCAGTCCACCTATTTGTAGATTTGTGTGCACGACTTGATGCTAGATTTTTTCAAAATCGACAAATGCATGTAGCGATCTGCAAATGCACAGGAGGAAATCCACAAATAAATGCGTGTGATTCACATATGAATGCAGGAGTTGTGTTTGTGAGTTAAAAGATATATTTGTAAATGATTATTTTATTTGCAAATATCATTTTATTCACTATTTTTTCTAACATATATTTATAAATCGCTTTAATTGCTTGTGATTTCCATTCTTACTTGCAAGTTCAAAGTTGTTTTTTCTTCACTTACTTTAAGCAACCTCTCACCTTTTCTCTACATTAAAAATGAATATGTGGAGAACGCCTAATGACTCTTTTCCTGTGCCGTAAACCCCAGTTGATCAGCGAGCAAAAGTTTTGCTCGCTTTTGGTTGAAGTTTCTCAAACTTTAAAAAGACGTGTGCAGAGAAAACAGAGGACAGAACAAATGTAATGGATGGAAAGAGTGCAAAACGAGAGACAGAGAGAGACAGAGAGAGACAGGACGAAGAGGTAGATTTGGACTGTTCGGTCTGGATTTCATTAGAGCCAATTACCTATCTGTTTCATCTCTGGACTGACCCAGCGGGCTCACTGGTCCGGACACACGCTAATACACACACATACATGTAACCATACACTGAGCATAGTCACACACACACACACACACACACACACATACCCATACACTGAGCATAGTCACACACACACACATATAAATGCTGCATAAGCAAATACCTAAAGCACACATACCTGCAGAAATCCCCTCTTCTCACAGCGAAAAAAGGGATTTTAAGAAAAATCCAAATATTTACTCCTCTAAATGTAATTAACACTCTCATACCAGCTTAAACACACACACACAGACACACACACACACACAAAATGCCATGTTAGATTATCTGTCATATCAAAATTTAACATTTTTACGTTTTTTTTTCTCTCAGTGGCATTTATGTGAATGAGTTGAAGTTTCTTTACAGAATGTTTTCATTGAAGGAGTCACTGTACAGCATCTGAAGGGTCATTCAGGACTCTGAGGGACACAACTGTTCAACATTTACAAAAATATATAATTTTAAGAAATACACAACAATGTTTTACTGCTTAAAATGTTGTTCGACATCTGCGTAGCATCTAAAAACTTCCGAAATAAAATGCAATTTTCCAAAGTGATTGTGAGTGGTATGATGTAAATATGATGCAAAACTCACAGACACAATGCTGTGGTGCTGTGGGTGGTTGCCAGGACATTGTACAGTTTTCCAAAGTATGCTGTAATGGAGAGCATTTTTGAAATACTCGAAAACGTATTAAGGCTAAAACATACTCTATGTTTTACCTCCAGCTGGTGTGTAATAGCTGTGCAGTGTGTAAACCTCACTCTCCCGACCTCAAGAGGTGCACTAGCGACTGACGCTAGAGGTAGCCTTAATCTTCCTTGTTAGCACACCCGTCTCCCATGCCATGAATGGCGCTGGATGAGATACACACCAATGTTTAATACTTAGGTTCTGGTCCTCTGGAAGACTTCCTTTGTGGTGCCAGTGCTAAAATGTAAAGAACTGAATGACTTCAGACGAGTGGCATTGACAATGCATTTGATGAAGACACTGGAGAGGATAGTCTTGCCCCACCTTAAATCGCAGGTGGCACTTTATTGGATCCCCTGCTGTTTGCCTACCAGTCAATAGTGGGAGTGGAGGATCCCATCGTCTACCTACTACACAAGGCTTATTTACATTTGGAGAAGCCAAGTAGTACGGCGAGGTTTACGTTCTTTGATTTCTCGAGTGCTATTAATTCTATACAACCACGCTTACTTCAAGATAAGTTAAGGGCAGCACATGAAGTACCTACTGTAACATGGATTACGGACTATCTGACAGGCAGACCGCAGTATGTGCGTCTACAGAACTGTATTTCAGATTTGACAGTCAGGAAAGTATGGTGTGCCACAGGGGACTGTATTGGCACCATTTCTATTCACGTTTTACACCTCTGATTTCAAATATAACACGGCTTGTCATCTCCTGAAATGTTCTGATGACCCTGTGGTCATGGGGTGTATTAGTGAAGGAAAGGATGAGGAGCACATGAGCGCTCTCCCACAGCCAAACAACATGAAAATATCAGACAACCAAAGAAGACAGAACAAAATAAATAATGAAAAAAGAGCCGTCTCGCTAACCCCCACAGACGTCTACTCGTATGCAAGACTAATTCTGTCTAATGAATTGTGTCATAATCAAACTGAACCGACTCAGAGAAACGTTACGTTTAATTCCCTCCCCATTCAGTCAGCAGAGAGGAAACTGCTAAGATAAACAGTGTTAGTCTTGAGACACAGAACCACAAGAACTTACTTTATTTTCAGAGAGCAGAATACATTAAATAAGGTGGTTACAAAGAAATAAAACTAATGGCCTGCAACAAAACCTCTAGAAATAAATTCTGCTGAATTGTATTAATGGGGTTGAATATCAGAGGAAAAGAAAACTTATGCTAAGCTAACGAAGCACTAATGCACATTAAAGGGATAGAGAGCATGCTCAAAAAACAACCGGTATGATCCAGTCTAGATTCAAAGATATTCTTAACTGGTTTTACATGGGCAATGTTTGGGTAAATACTAGTTTATCTGCAAAAGGAGAAAACAGCTTAAACCAACCAATGGTGATTTGTTGGTCTCAGCTAGCAACCAGCTGGTTTCCCACTGGTCAGGATGGTTTGGTGGTTTAAGAGTGTTTCTGGGCACTTGTCAGCTGGTCAGATCAGCTTGACCAATATAGCCACCCTTACAAAAATTGAGAGTTCACTGCAAATTTGCTGCAAACTTGCAGCAAATTGTCCATTGTTGCCAAAGGTTTGCCAGAGGTTCACCACTACCATTGAAGAGCTGCAAACTTCCGACAAACATGTGCAGCGAATAGCAAGCTCATTTGCATGTGAAAATGCAACTCTAGGTTGCCACCAAAAAAAAAAAACCTTCAACACGTCCCACAATGTGTTTATTTCTGTGTTACCTCCTGAAGTTCCTGCATCAGAGAGAGAAGGGGGTGGACTGTGGCTAAAAGGTTTTTTCTTTTTTTCTCTTTCTTTTACCACCATCAAAACAAGCCTGTGAGTTCTGATCGTTTCCATGTGTGTTGAGTCAAACTCGATGTCCGATGTCATATCCTGTTTCAGACTAGATGTGCTGCAAGAGTCTGGGGTGTCATTCCCTGGGAGAGTGAATCTGGGTAATGATAAAAAAGCAGGTGTGCAGCTCAATTCACACACACGCACGCACGTTTACGCAACATTTCTCGTACAAGATAGCGAGATCGTTAGATATTGTACGGCTTGATTTATACTCACATTGTTGACGGTTGAAGAAAAGATCAATCTTGAGATATAAGAATTGATATGAAGATCATTCAAATGCAGATCATGATGCATCGTTTTAACTATATTATTATCTACCTAATGATGAAACGTACTCAATAAGACCAGGAACATGTATTAAAGGTATAGAAAATTCTTCATTGTTCTTCTGCAGAAGAAAGAAAGTCATACACATCTGAGATGGCATGAGGGTGAGTAAATTATGAGAGAATTTCCTTTTTGTGTGGACTGTCCCTTTAAGAAAGTAAATAGGGTCCATTTTGATTTCATGTTGACTTTAAGCTCTACCTGTTACCTTAGAATTACTCACTCTGCTTTTTTACATTTTCATTAACCGATCAAGTAATGTGATCTGTTGACTTAACATGAACCCAAAGTGAAGCTGTCAGTTTAATAGCCCAGATATTTGTGTGGGATATGTGCGTGTAAGTGGGTGATTTTGTGTGTGTTGGGAGTAGAAGTAAAGGGTCACTACTGGTTCATTCCAAAAGCACAGCGTCATCCACCTGAGCAAACAGGAAAAAGAGGGCAAGAGAGATGTGGTGCACGTGAAGGCAGAACTGTTGTTGTCGGTGAAACTCATGAGGTTAGAGGGGTTGTGACATGTAGAAGGAGGAAGAGAGAGAAAAGGAGTGAACTGTTCAAAGAAGAGAGAAATAAAGAAACTTTCCAATCTTCCATTGGTTGGAAACTAGGTAGCCCTGCCCCAAATTCATGCCAATGGTTGAGCCAATTTGCTTGTTGGGATGCTCAAAGAAACAGAGTCACAGTGTTTCACTTTCTGGTGAAAGTACCCTACAAATGGCCTACTTGTAGGTGCATCTGCACATAATGAAGAAAGGATTTTCATTTTGGAGTGAAATATCCTTTGAAACTTTCAGTGTTGAATCTTCCTAATCAGTTACAGGAGTTTCGAAATAGCAAAGAGACGAGAGACAGACAGGGAAAGTGACAGAGTGAGCAGAACAGACTTCCAGACAACATGTTGTGAATTTCTGCAGATGGTTCTTGGGCATCTGAGATCTTCAGTTCCTCCATCACTCAAAAGCACAACACACACAGAGGGAGGTCTTTGAATCCTGCACACCAATGACAGTATGTCAACACACACACATCTCTGCTTTCAAGCGTTTCCTGCATGCTAAACAAAAATGTAGTTCAGAAACTTCAGAAGCACATTTAGGCTTCATGCATTCATGCAACATTGGCTATGTGCATTCATGCAACATTGGCTTCGTGCATTCATGCAACATAGGCTTCACGCATTCATGCAACATAGGCTTTGTGCATTCATGCAACATAGGCTTTGTGCATTCATGCAACATTGGCTTTGTGCATTCATGCAACATTGGCTTCACGCATTCATGCAACATAGGCTTCGTGCATTCATGCAACATAGGCTTTGTGCATTCATGCAACATAGGCTTCATGCATTCATGCAACATTGGCTTCGTGCATTCATGCAACATAGGCTTTGCGCATTCATGCAACATTGGCTTCATGCATTCATGCAACATAGGCTTTGTGCATTCATGCAACATTGGCTTCATGCATTCATGCAACATAGGCTTTGTGCATTCATGCAACATTGGCTTCATGCATTCATGCAACATAGGCTTCACGCATTCATGCAACATTGGCTTTGAGCATTCATGCAACATTGGCTTCATGCATTCATGCAACATAGGCTTCACGCATTCATGCAACATAGGCTTTGTGCATTCATGCAACATTGGCTTCGTGCATTCATGCAACATAGGCTTCACGCATTCATGCAACATAGGCTTCGTGCATTCATGCAACATAGGCTTTGTGCATTCATGCAACATAGGCTTTGTGCATTCATGCAACATTGGCTTTGTGCATTCATGCAACATAGGCTTTGTGCATTCATGCAACATAGGCTTTGCGCATTCATGCAACATTGGCTTTGTGCATTCATGCAACATAGGCTTTGTGCATTCATGCAACATTGGCTTTGTGCATTCATGCAACATAGGCTTTGTGCATTCATGCAACATAGGCTTTGCGCATTCATGCAACATTGGCTTTGTGCATTCATGCAACATAGGCTTTGTGCATTCATGCAACAGGCTTTGCGCATTCATGCAACATTGGCTTCTGCATTCATGCAACATAGGCTTCGTGCATTCATGCAACATAGGCTTTGTGCATTCATGCAACATAGGCTTTGTGCATTCATGCAACATTGGCTTCATGCATTCATGCAACATAGGTTCCCTTTGAAATGCTGGTTCTGCATGCCGGCGGCACTTGAAACACATGAGGGAGAGAACACCAAAACAAACAGAACAAAACTGCAGACACCATGACAAAGGCTGATGCCATGGGATGGTGAAGACTGGTGACAAAATCCATGGCTATGTGGGACCAGGGTCTCAAAGGGACTGACAGCGGTTGGAGGAGCCTGGCCAGAGGCTGACCGGAGATCTTACTAGATGCGCAAATGGGGCAAGTGGCCACGAATCGGTGAACGTCCTTCACTTGCAAAGGTCACCAGAATCTCTATCTAATGAGCACCTGAGTACAAGCAGCCCCTGGATGGCAGGCAACGTTGGAAGAGTGGCCCCAACAGACCAGTTGGGCACTCGGCGGGCAAGGTGGCATTGCATAACGTGGAACAGACTTTAACCTCCACTTCCTAGGACACCATGCCCACCATCCGAGAGACAGGACGAAGGGTGTCCTGAGGGAGATTCTAAGTTATTTATGGTTTTCTCTAAAGCCAAACTGAATATGTGAATGATTCCTATAGCAAAAGCATAACAGCACACACAACCCCACATACTAAACAAAATGTGTGTTTGCATTTTTTTTCTCTGTTGCTTTACTAGATCATCAAGACTCCATCTGTTCTTTGGTTCCTGGACCCCTAAATCCAGATGAAATAAACCCAAATCCCACCGGATTAAAGAGAAAATGCTTCTAGAAATTACCAAGACAGAAGTCATGAAATCAGTGTTATACCATTCTCATCTATTTTTAACCCCAAAGTAACATGACAAGTCACCAACCACCATCCGTCTTTCGGATGAGACATTAAACCGAGGTCCTGACTCTCTGTGGTCATTAAAAATCCCAGGACACTTCTCGTAAAGAGTAGGGGTGTAACCCCGGTGTCCTGGCCAAATTCCCCCCATTGGCCTGCATCTATCATGGCCTCCTAATAATCTCCATCCCTGAATTGGCTACATCACTCTACTCTCTCCTCTCCACCAATAGCTGGTGTGTGGAGGGCGTTCTGGCGCACTATGGCTGCCGTCGCATCCTCCAGGTGGATGCTGCACACTGGTAGTGGTTGAGGAGATTCCCCTATACTTTGTAAAGTGCTTTGAGTGCCTAGAAAAGCGTTATATAAATGTAAGGAATTATTCATTATTATTACCACAAAGCGACACACTCCACATTGCTCCACCAGCACTGTGCCCAAAACAGACTCTCAAAGTTTCTGGAAAACAATATTTATTCTTGGTCAAGAAATTCCTTTTTGAAAAAGCACGTCTTCTTTGTTCTTCTAAACTAATAGTCTCATTGGCTCACATTTTGACACAGATGGTCATAACAGTCTCAAGGGTTTAAAACAATTTTAACTGAACTGGCTCAATCGTTCTCTCACGCTCACATGGACACAGCTGATGATAATCAGGTTGTGCCCACTCCAATTAAAGCCATGTTTGGATCAAAGAGGTCTATAATACCTAGAGACAGACATCCATATGCATTTCCATTTTTCTTAAAGGCACTTGCTCAACAAGGTTTGGCGAAAGTGATGGTCCATTGTGCAACCAAAAGTTATGAAGATTTCCACCTTTGCTTGCACACGTTGTCAAGATTTGCCTGATGAAGACCTAATTCGTTGAACTAGTTTCCTCACTTGGGGTAAAAGGCCACTAGGAGGTTTAATGTGATAATGTAGATACTGGGGCAATAGTTACAGGGCACAATTTGTCAACTAATGCAAATGGAGTTAAGTGCCTTGCTCAAGGACACAATGGTGGTGGCTGTGGGGCTCGAACCAGCGACCTGCTGATTAACAGTTATGTGCTTTAGCCCACTACACCACCACCACTCAATAAAAATGAGATCAATTGCATCAAAATCAACCTTTAGACACCACGTGCTATGAACTCAATGAACAGGAACATTTTGCAGTGCATAGTGACAAACAGGTGTTTGGGAAAGTGCTGTGGTAGTTTTTGATGCTATTTGGTTTTGGGAGAAAATAAAATCAATGGAGCCTTTAGCCCCGTTGTACCCTACTACATGAAAATATACGATCTTGAGTCCAAGACTTAAATTGTGTGTGTCAGAAAAGGGCAACATGTAAATTGTGCAGTGTTGGGGGGGCTACAGGACCTGATTGAGAACCACTGTTTCATATCTTGTATGTGTATACATTTTGAAAAGGCGTGAAAACTTATATAAGGGGAATGTTAATTCTGCACTTAACTGTATATCTAGTTTTTTAAATTGTATATTTAATTCTATAGTTTGTTTTTTCACAATTTAACCACATTTTAACTTTTTTTTAATGTACAAATTTCATGTAGCCTATTCTATCCATATGATGTCATATTGCATGCGTTCAAAATACAATCCCCACATCTCAACATTTAAGTGCATGTACTATGTATAAAGTATAGTGTGGCTGTCTGAATGTGACATTGTCTGATTTACCTCGTGGTGCTCGTGGGGGGAAATGAACATTTACAGTGACAGAAAACACCTCGCTTTTACCTTTTCACGTGTTGTGTGAAGAAATGGATTGGCTCGTTGTTGAAAACACATTTTTATTTGGCCATTTCTAACTTGTGCTGACTGACAGGACGTCAAAGAGCGCGAGCGCTAAGTGCATGCCGTCATTGCCATGGTGATCACAAGCATTTCAGCCAATTTGCTGAATGACTAGAATGAAAGTATCGTCAAATCAATGTGCGATGCACCGAATTGCTTCTCTTGTCTCCAAACGATACCGGAGACAATAGCGAGAAGGGCAATGAGGATATTTCATCTAATAAGAAAAAAATCAGTGAGCCACCAAGCTAAAACCAGAATATACCATAATTACATTTCTTTTAGAGAATTTTTGGGACACCAGGACACACCTCTTAAAGCCAGGATTGTCCTGGGTAAAGCGGGACATCTGTTCACCCTATTTGAGAAGGTAACTCTATCGCCCCCTTGAGTACTGCCATAACAATGAGTGAACAGGACTGCCTGTTCAATGCATTTGACAAGCATTCTGTTTGCATTTGTGAACTTGCATGAAGTATGTTTCTTGCCTCAGTCATACTGGGAAGTCACGTGGTCTTTCCTGTTCATCCGTCTCATATTTGGAGCTATTAGTCTTGCGAAATGATTTCGTAATTCCTTCTACAACTGGAGTTGCCCAGGTTCAGGTTGCTGTTTTGCAACAGAAATGTTAATTAACCAGTTTATCATACTAGACTTAAAACTCTCAGCCTGTCTCCATACCTCTTCATGCCACATCATTCATCTCCAAACCAGTCTCCCCACACCACCCAGATACGCCAACGCAATATTTGAGAGAGCCGTAAATTCTACTTGTTGAAAGGCACGAATAGTCCAAAGCATCACAAAGATTTGCTCTGGGTTAGAAATATAAGTGTAATATTTAGCTACAGCCTGACAGAACAGTTTTTGGAGGCTCAATACAGAGGCACATAAAATGAAACATATAAATCTCCAAATGAAGAGGATGAATCAAATGAAACTATTTCTCATCAAGGTCTATTAAGAGTGTGAGCTCTGCAGCAAATCTGAACCCTGGCAACGTTAAAATGCTGCAAAAACATTTAATAAACCTCACTTTAAGGAAAATCCAACCATGTTTTACAGCTCAAAATCTGTCCAGACCTACAAAACCTCTAATAATTACATTATTTGTAATATTGAAGCATAAAGTAACTAGATTTGACATTTTCTGAAGAAAATGTGAGTGGTGCAAAAACTTGTAAGTCAGAAAGCTTAGAAAAGTAATAGAACACCTTTCTTAAACAAGCCGTGCCATTTGAGGTATGATTCATGCAACATGTTCACACAAGTTGGCATGTTGTTTCCGAAAGGTCCAGTACCCTAAGACTGGCCACAATGTGCCGACCCACTGACAAGCGCCATCTCCTGTCAGACATTTATTAATAGGCTCCTGCATTTTGACTTTCCCTTGTGGCGCAACTGGAAGTGTGTCATCAGCGTGAGAGACCCGGGTTCGGATCCCACGTTAAAACCAGGAAGTAATCTCATTCACATGATTTAGTGAGGAGATTGATTCGGAGGTTGCATTTTTCCCCTCAAATGTAACATTTATTCCACTGATGGTTTGGCTTATGTTTATGATAAGTTCATAAAATATGCATTAGTCTTTACTGTATTAAAGTCTGTACCGTTGAAAACAACTCACTTTTGGCGCCCCCCCTGTGGACATTTCAAAATGGAGCTTACATGTGCCCATAAACCCACTTACCACTTTGGCCACTGGGGGCAAGTATAGCCACAAGACTTAAATATTTTACATGTGTTAACATGATTTTAGTGGGATAAAATCAGGGATTTGCCAATGTTACAGCGTTTATCCATATCTTGTCATGACAACCAAGTTGTAATATAGGATGGTAAATGGTCTGCACATATATAGCGCTTTTTTTAACCTAGCTTTACACTGTGTCCCATTCACACACCAATGATGGCAGAGCTGCCATGCAAGGTGCTATCCTGCCATTGGGAGCAACTTGGGGTTCAGTGTCTTGCCCAAGGACACTTCGGCATGTGGAGTTATGTGGGCCGGGAATCAAACCGCCAACCCCGCAATTAGTGGCCGACCCGCTCTACCACCCGAGCCACAGCCTCCCCCAGGATATGAGGATTAGCTAAGTTAAGCGAGCGATATACATCTCATTGCTATACTTTCCAAATAGTGTGTATTTTAACATATATTCACTGGCATTTCACGTCCATTGAAAGTGCATTACCGTAACCATAACCCTTTTTATTTCTTATAAACGACGGACGAGTCAACATTATATTTATTTTCACCCAGTTCACCCATTCATTCATTCATTCATTCATTCATTCATTCATTCATTCCAAACCCGAATGATTTTTGTTTTCTCCATAAAATGTAAGTTAGTTTGTTGTCCTTCTAAATGATAACAGAATACAATTTTTGGGTTACTGTCCCTTTTACACAAATGACAACTACAGATGTTTTGATGCAAGCCAGTTGATACATGCAGCATCATTGGGCTTCAAAATCACATGTATTCTATAATCCAACCACACAAATCTCCTGTTATTCATCGCTAGTCAAGTTGCGTTTAGCGTAGTATACAGTCAAGTTATTTTGACATTACCACAGTCATACAAAACTCACATCTGCGTTAGTAATGCCCATTGATTGAACTTGGAAAAGCCACAAATTGACGTTTCCGTACAGTTACAGTTCAAGGGGTAGAATCCCAAAAACGTCTCACTTTGAAAAATAGCTTTTCCGCTAATCAAATGCAAGACTGCAAAAGCAAAGGAAACCATCCTGTCTTACTGAGCGCTTGATCAAAAAGCCGAGCGAGGGTTTGAGGAAGGGATTTTGGTTTAGTGCGTCTCACACAAACAGAGGGGATTTGTTCGGCAGCAGCTAATTTGTGGGCACGTTTGAAAGCAGATCTGCTCCGCCTGACCCATGTTGGCGGGAGGGAAATCAATGCACTGATTAGAAGACGCGATCGAGTTTCTGATTAAAACCACAGCGTGTCAGACGCAGAATACTCATTAAAGTGGGACACCGTTGAACAGAAAATTCCCAGAATTAATTTCAATGAGGCATCAGTGACATCACAGCCTTATAACAGCACAGAGCATAACTGATTTGAGTTTGATTTAAAGGGGAAGTGTGTCATTTTCTTATGTTAAAATACTTTACTCTCATCCCAGCTAAATGTGCACAGACAACCGTAAATAAGACATTTTTAGGTTGATTTCCCGTAAAAGTGTAAACATTGTGGTTATGTCGTGATATTAAAACTCACAGAAAAAATCTCCAACTCACTTACTTGGAAACATTTAAGTCTGACCTTTTGCGTTCAGACGGGCTAAACCAACATGAGGGTGAGTAAACAATGACAGACCTTTCATTTTTGGGTGAACTATTCCTTTAAATATGTCTTCAAATAGAGAGTCAGAGAGACGGGCCAATAAAAAGCTACCTTGCTGTGGGCTATTTGTGTTAGTAAGTAAGTTAAGGATAACCTCTTTAGCCTCGGCATACCAGAAAAAAAAAACTTTTTCCAATGAAGAAAAACAAACATGGATGTATTACAGAGGCTAAAGCAGTGTTGTTTCCAAGAGATATGTACGTAATTAGATTCCTTCCATTTTTTTCAGGGGCTTTTATTAAATTATAGGGAGCCTCAACAATATTTATGTAAATGTAATGCTTTTTAAAGATAAGAAATGCAAGACTGGAGACTTTGATGATGTATAGGACATGTTTCATTTTAAGAGAAAAGGAGACGTGAGTGAGAACATTGTTACCACTAAAAACAGATTAAAGTGAAGCAGAGAGAAAACGTAAAAGTTAATGCAATAAAAGCACATCCTGTGCGTGTAGTAAAGCCATTAATGTACATGCATGTATCTACTAAACGTTTGCAATTATTAGCTGGTGACGAAAATGTTATAATTTTCTAAATCAGAATATTTGTTGTGTTTTCCTGTAAAATATCCAAACCTTAGGCGTAGATTTAGGTAGGGACGGCAGGGACACGTCCCAACCAACTTTCAGAAAATCGGAAATGTCCCAACCAACATTTGGGCAAGTTCACCACATAGAAAACGGTTTAATCAAAGTTTAATCATTTTTATGACTATTCTAGTTTCTCAGTGTCATTATTTATGTGTAAATTATTTATATATCTCTAAATAAATTGCGTTAGGCCTACGGTATTAATGCATTCATCGTGCAACTTTTGTTTGTTCAGATATAAACTAGTTTTTTCTTTAGAGGAAATAAAAAAACAGACTAGGATTTAAAATGGTATGGCAGAGAAATAAGAAATGAGACTTGTTATATGAGGTCATGGTGTTATTTTGCTTATATTACCAGACTTTCTCGCGTTTTCTTAATACCAACATTTTGAATATTGTCCTCCTTGTAATACGTCCCTCCCAACTTTCAACCCAAACCTACGCCCTTTGACCTGAACAAGATCATTGAAAAGAGAAGCTGTTTCAGATAGTTTAGTTTTAGTTTTTGAGCATACATCTAAAAGAAATAGAAAGGTTGATGCTTAAAACGAGAGGAAACTATTTGCCAAATCCTCAAAGTTAAAGACATTGAAACTAAAAACCACAAACGTCTAACACTGTAAATGTCATCTATTTACCCCTTGATAAAGAATACAAACTTCAAAGCTGATTTGCAGTGTTGAAGGAAAGCTCTGTACTATATATATATGCTCTTTATATCTAACTTGTGAAGACATTACAGCTCACAGCATAAAATTAAACAGTAAATTCATATAAATGTATGATTAAAAATATGATAGTGAAAGCAATAAGTAAAAATAATTATATAAAACGATATATATATATATATATATATATATATATATATATATATATATATATATATACAAAGATAAAATAATATAGAAATGTATATATATAAGACAGTAATATAATAGAATTAAAGAAATGAAACACAACATAGCTCAGATCTATCAAGGTGTTTTAAACGTCTTATCAATACAGCGGAAGTGGATAGTGCACAATGGGTAAGTTATTAAAAAAGTAATCCACTACAAATTACAATAACTTATTTAATATTGTAATCCGATTACTTCACTTATTACTTCATTGAATGTAATCACATTAATAATTGCTTAAAAAAGTTACTTTCTTATAACACTTTTCACCAAAACGTTCAAAATAATATATATTTCCTTCTTGTTTATTGTTGAATGTAAGTCATACACTCACAGAAATTAAACAAACAGACATGCATATTAACATAATTCATATTTTTTATATATATAATACATAAATTATATTATTTTAGAAATATAGGACCCCTTTTTAATATGTGACTTTAGCTACTATGTACTTCAGCATTTGATGCAATATACTTATTATGTACATATGTGTTGTTGCATTGTACTTACATTTAAAGTACATTCAATTACATTTATACTTATACTGTTAACCTTACCCCTAATCCTAAACATAACCCTACTTCTAAACCTACCCACACCTCAATCTCAGTAGCAGCAATTGTGAATCTTGTGAGACTTTAACAGGACAAGATCTAATTACACAATAAGTGCATCTTATTATATGTATTTTAATGTTAGTACACTGTAGTTAAAAACATCTCATATAAAGTGGGACCAAAATATGTAACCCAAGTTATGTATTTTTAAGAAATTAACTAAAAAGAAAATCAGTAACTGTAATCTGATTACAAGAATAAAACATTTAATGCATTACATTGCTTTTTTTGACATAAATAGAAATTACTATGGTAACACTTTACAATACGGGTGCATTAATAAGCATTAATTAATGCTTAACTAATGCACAGTTAATATTGAGTTAATGTATGACTCATGATTAACTAAGCATTCATTAATGATTGCCACATCAGCAACTAATAAAGAGTCTGTCTGATTCATATATTAAGTCATATATGAATTGCTATTAATTAAATGTGTCATCATGGATTAATTCCATAATAACTTATATGAACTAATAGTGTTAATTAATGTGTTAATTACCACAATGTGCTGAAGCCATGTATATGAACTTCCACCCAATACAGGTGCACTAATATGCATTAATACATGCTTAATTACTGCATTATTACTGCAAATTCATGTGTTAATTACAACAATTACTTAATTATGAGTTAAGTCACGTGCCTCAGCAAGTAAAGTCATACTCATAATCATATCTTTGCAAACCGTTAGTTAATAATTCATTCAAACAAATGCTGATACAGCCAAAGTACTGCCTAAAAAGTCATGACTTGAGAACTCATTTATCATAATGACCATTACTGGACTTTATAAAAGCTGTTTATTTAACATCGGTTTCCAAAAACATTGCCTTACTAAAGAAAAAAAACAGAGCGATGCAGAGATAAAAAAAGAGATATACAAAATATCACATATAAATACGTATATGTGATATTTCTTTGAATTGTTGTAATTAACACATGAATTTGCAGTAATAATGCAGTAATTAAGCATGTATTAATGCATATTAGTGCACCCGTATTGGGTGGAAGTTCAAATACATGGCTTTGGCTCATTGTGGTAATTAACACATTAATTAACACTATTAGTTCATATGATAAGTTGTTATGGAATTAATCCATGATGACACATTTAATTAATAGCAATTCATATATGACTTAATATATTAATCAGACAGACTCTTTATTAGTTGCTGATGTGGCAATCATTAATGAATGGCTTAGTTAATCATGAGTAACACATTAACTCAATATTACCTGTGCATTAGTTAAGCATTAATTAATGCTTATTAATGCACCCGTATTGTAGTGTTACCATTATTGTATATTACTATATATTATTGCTTTGTAATCAGATTTCACCCAACACTGATAGTGCTTGGGAGCCAAAAGTACCATAAAAGTAATCTATGCAAACTGTTCATCATATTCGAATGCATATGATTTTTGGTGAGATACAACCCAAAAAAGTCCTTTTTGCAGGGGAAACCTGGACGTCTATTGTGCATTCATGACCGCTATGAGTGGACCACAGTAGCTTGAATGCCCACATGAGAACTTGCATTGCTTAGCATTAAAAACTACTCAAAAAGCAAGTCAATGTGCAAGTTTTGAAATGTTTAATTCTTTTTTATTTTTATCTATGTGTAAGCATACTTGGGATTAATTAACGCTTCTCTCAAGCACTCACAAACATGCAGTTGGCGTCAATATTTTCGCTTATAATCCAAATCTAATCTTGCATAATGTTCAGGAGAGATTTCATGTGATTGTGGATAACTGTGCCAGTATGAAGTTTCATTGCTCGAGACAGAGGATGTGTATTTGATGAAGTGGAGGGGGGAGTTGGAAGTGACCTGAATCTTCAGCTGATCTAAATGGATGAAGGTTGGGCTTGAATCTGCCTCCCATCCACAAAACATCTCTCCATCACCCAACAGATAAAACATTCTCTTTTGAACTCCTGCAGGAATGGTCCCCTCCTCTCGCCCCTCGAATCTTATCTCCCATAGCTTGAGAGGGAGTGCTGATCCCTCAGAAGAGGTTGAGATAACAGCATGAACGATACGAGCAATCAGCCGGACACACTCATAAACCAGGTCTACTAAAGGTCTATTCATCTTTCTAGAGATGAGCTGTATGTGCTGGTGCGTTAGTGTGTGTACAGGTTTCGCTACTCTTTTGCAGGTCAAATATTTGAAAATGTCCTCACAAACGTTGTGACGCATTTCGAAAACAGATGTCTGTCAAACTCCAAAAACACCACAAAAGTATCTTAAGAGTAGTCAGTACAAGTCAAGTACTATGTTTTAAGTCTCGTGAATCCATACAGTAACCGTAAAAGAATAGCTGCAGAATTAACCTTTTAGGGGCCGTTCACACCGAACACGTTCTCTAAAAATGTAGTGTCTCAAGACATATTTTCCACAGTTGAAATTTCTTTTAAACTTGGGCTGTTTCTAGCTATAAGCAGTATAAGTGGGCATTAGGGCCCCTGAGTCAGTAGGGGACCACGCAAAGGTCGTTTTTTTTGTATTTTTTTATATACAGTACTAAAAGCTGTGAGTAAGACTCAGGCATCTGTTAAGGCTCAATTGGACAGGTAAAGGGGGCCCCCTTGTGGCCCTTGGATAAGGGAGAATGTAATTGGGGAGGGGGTATTGCGGTGGGCCTCCAAGTAGGATTTCGCTTAGGGCACATTTGCTCAGAAACAGCCCTGCTTAACACACACCACATCTGAATGTCCATACTTCCCTGCCAATGAAGTAGTATGTCCGAACCATCAATATTGCCAAAACAGTAAGCAAGAAATACCTGGATGACCTACTATTTCCGGCGAGATTCCGGAATACCCCATAATGCCTTGGGAGCTGAGGAAACGTCATGTTCAAAATGCTGGATTAAATTAAAGTATGGTGGCTCTAAAGTATGGAGTGCTATACATAACATACTAAGAAAGATGTTCCTTGTGCTTAATTGGTGCTTGTTTAACAAAACCAGAGATTATTTTCATGGTTGTTGTTATTACGCAATTTATTTGGGTCATGGGACGATGCCCACATTCCTTGGCGCATTGAAGTTCCTCAGGGCCAATGGGCTCACCATTCCCCATCAGCCCCCTCTGCAAATTGTCCAACAAGATTTAACAAGGTTTCTAGGACTGTTATTCTATGAAGATGCGCTACACGGATGGCTTTCCATGTAGTACGCATTTACGGACAGTTTATATGCGTGCTCCTACTAACGTTGATGGGGGAGAAAAGGGTGATGGACACCGCAAATAGGGGCCCCTTGGGAGTTGTGTGACCCTGGGCTTCAGCCCGCGTAAGCCCATGCGTTAATGCGCCAACTACTCACATGCATGTCTTAAGTACGTATACTTTACCTGCAGAGAAGCCTTCATCAAAATCGTTCATTCTCTGACGGTACGGGATTTTGGATGCAGTGACGGTGCTGTCAAAGACGTCTTTCTACAGGCCAGTATCCTTTAGATGTCTGTCCATGTTGCTGGTCATAATGCGCACAGTATGCTTGGTGCAAATAGTGTGCATGTGTCGAACGCGTTCATATTCGTTCATGGTCGAAAGAGTGCATATTGAAAGGAAATGTGGTCGACCGGTTGCAATAAAGTTAAGGAGGAAGTATACCCGTCCTTAATGCATAGGGAAAACAACTCAAAAACAGTGCAGACGGACACAAAAACGTGTTCGGTGTGAACAGCTCCTTAACCTCAGTTAGCAGTTGAAGACACTGTAGTTTATGCTGTCCATGACTTAAGTAGTTTGCATTAGTCTGCCCTCGGTTCACGGTTCGTTGAGTCATTTATTCTTAACTTAATTTTCCCCATCAATGTTGAAAGGCATTTCTAAACAAAGCCACGTGTTATAGTAGATGAGTTGCTCCAAGTCGGTTTGGATGGCAACCAGGCAAAATCTCCTGTTGGCTGGGTCATCATGGTAGAACATCAGTACAAAGACTTTGGAAACCTGGCAAGAGAAAGCTCATAGCTCCACTGAAGCCTGCTTTAAGTCCAGGGTGGTCTGTTTTATATTCTCATGTACCGAGACTTGTCCTTTAACACGCTCCCCACGCTGTCCCACACCGTCCGTGTGCTAATAACTTACGTATATGGAAAGAATAACAGCCACGATACATTACCGCTTCACACCCGAACACCTGCACACATAGGACAGCCGTGAAGAAGAATAATAAACCAGATTCCATGAGCTGTCCCACATGTTCTGAGCTCTGATGCTATGCGCAATATAACTGCCGACAGGTGGACATGAGAATAAGTAAATCAATGAACTTACTCACCTAAATGAACTATTTCTTCAATCTGCAATATCTATAGAATCAAACATAGAAAGTA
>JAVLUX010000245.1:325000-365000 GCA_032164185.1 Moxostoma hubbsi
GATGACAGAATTTTCATTTTTGTGTGTCCCTTTAACTAGAAAAATGTTCATGAATTTCAGAATTTCTGTATATGTATATTCAGACCAAATTTCAGTTCAATTGGCGATAAAACGTTGGCAGATATTGATGTGAACATTTAGATGTGCCATTCTCAATTCCAGTATCTGCCCTCTGTTCTGCCTTAATGCAAAGTACCCATAGTGTCCATACAGTCAGCTATCAGATGGTTCAACTGATCTCTGATCTGTTAGTCGTTTATCTGAGCCAGAAGATCACAGATTCTCCTAAGCACACTTCAAAGGGTTAACCTGATCCCTGAGCTTTGCGATGCATAGGAGGTTAACGTAACGTTCCCTCAGCAGTGTGGGAAAAATGTCCAGAGGTCAACCCCACCGACAGTCTCCAGAGAGAAAACGCTGTCCTGTTGACTCAAAATTACCATTAAACCCTTCAAAAATAACCCCGAAATGGCAATAACGCAAGAAGACTGGCGAGGTTTTTAAAACAACTTTTACTTTAAAACTAAAATGTCAACGTAAACATGACATTTGACCCAAGGTTTTTCATGCTGTTATTGATTCAATCTCTATTGCAACAGTGAATATAAACTTTATTTACATAAGAGTGAAGTAAAAACAGGGGTTTTGTTGCACTTTTATGACCATGTGATTAAGAAAATGCCCATCATTAGTGATTTGTTAAAGTGGTTAATCAAAATTCTTGTCTAATTCATCGTAGCAGTGTTGTCGGACATCTTTATGAAGCGTGTTATATGCTGCTCTGTACATCAAATGTGACATCTCACGTGCCTTTAACAGTGTATGATCACAAAAATGATATTGCAAATCCACAAAACTTTACACATCTTTATGAGTATTTGTGCTGGCATCATTGTGAATTGAGCTCTTTTAATCTGGATTCAGCTGTGTTCACATTTAAAGGGACAGTTCACCTAAAAAGGACATTTATTGCATCATTTACTCACCCTCATGCCATCCCAGATGTGTATGACCTTTTTACTTCTGCTGAACACAAATTAAGATTTGTAGAAGAATATTTCAGCTCTGTAGGTCCTTATAATGCAAGTGGATGGTGACCAGTCCTTTGAAGGTCTAAAAATCAGATAAAGTCAGCATAAAAGTAATCCAAATGACTCTAATGGTTTAATCCATGTCTTCTGAAGTGATACGATAGGTGTGGGTGAGAAACAGATCAATATGTAAGCCTTTTTTATTATAAATGATTCTCCCTGCCCGGTAGGTGGCGATATGCACAAAGAATGCCAATAGCCAAAAACAGAAGAATGTGAAAGTTAAAGTGGAGATTTATAGTATGAAATAGGACTTAAATATTGATGTTTCTCACCCACACCTATCATATCACTTCAGAAGACATGGATTACACCACTGGAGTCTTATGGATTAATTGTATGCTGCATTTATGTGCTTTTTGGAGCTTCAAAGTTCTAGTCACCATTCACGTGCACTGTATGGACCAGCAGAGCTGAGATAATCTTCTAAAAATCTTCATTTGAGTTCAGCAGAAGAAAGAAAGTCACATCTGGGATGGCATGAGGGTGAGTAAATGATTTTGAATTTTTATTTTTGGGTGTACTGTTCCTTTAATGACACCAAGATGGCACACACTGACATCAAGCAAGACATAAGACACATCGAAACATCATCTGTTCTCGTTGACAAGTGAATGCTGTTTTTTAGATCGTCCCCGATTTCAGTCTCGACTGACCGGACTGTCACAAACACAGATTCTCATCACATTAACAAGCTAATATAGTAAACTTGTACAATAGCAGGGGCATAGCAATCATTTTAAATGTTGTACATTCAACGCCCCCAACATGAGGAGGGACGCTCCTCATTTTCACAGTTCGCCATATTTCATTCCTCATGTATGTTTGCTAATTGTTTGCTTATTTATGCTTTCAGACGGCCAATAAGAGTGCAGTGCTCTCAGCTTCATTTAAAGGGACAGTTCACCCAAAAGTGACTTTCGTCTGCTGAACACAAAGGACGATGTTAAATGAATATTGGAGGACGTCCTGTGAGTAAAATGTTCATACACAAAAGGATCCATGCAACTCCTGCATCATTTTCCAAGTCTTTTGAAGATATAAAATTGGTTTCTGTGATATGTAATTCCTGAAATCTGTCAGTATTGTGTGTGATTTCGTTGTTGGTGGCAGCATTTTCGCTTGGCACTGGAAACTTGTTGCATCACGCCTGGTCAGGATGTTCAAGTCTATCGAGATTGATGGTGAACAACCTCAGTGATTATGAGAGGAAGAGTGTGCATCTTTCTGCACGGTCCCCTTCACACAGCAGAAGAGCTCACAAGCAACTACAGTCACATGACCTTTCACAGGAAAACAGCTGGTGTGCTACTGTTTGTGTGCCGTGGGGGTTGAAATGAAGATCTGTGCTCATTGCTTTCCTTGATTTAGCTTCAAACACAACAACAACAACCAGGAGGAAGATCACAGCGGAGACAGGGGTCAGAGGTCACATACAGTGTCACACTAACAGGGTGAACTCCCGACTGAGTGAGGAAGATGTTAAAAGAGGGACACGAGATAGAGACGGCAACACAGAAAGGTGTCTTTTCACTCTCAAACTTGCAAACTTTAGTATTCAACTTTACTTTTGCATCTTTCTTTTACTAATTCTCACTTCAGACTTTCTCTTTGGGTGAATCTCATGAAAGCATGCGCAGGCTGCATTTCACCCCAAAATCAAAAAAAAACAAAACAGCATATGCATTAGTCTATTTTAGGACCATTTTAGGAAGATTTTTTACATTATGACAATAAGCATATTTCTCCAGTTTTCAATAGTTTAATGCAAATCAATGCGAGTAGTATTCAGCTGGTCATGTGCTTCAAACATGGCCGCCCCCATGAGGAGACCCTCCCCGTGTAGAATAAAACAGCTTTTATAAGGTCACTGATATGACTGGAGTCTTTATCTCATGCGAGTGCTCATGATGTTATATATATGTCTCAAAATTACAATTCATTTCTTAACGAGTAAAACTTTTTTAATTGGGAATAAATGACCGAGTTCACCTTTAAAACAAACATATTTTTGTCTTTTTTTTGCTATTTTAAGCTCTCATTATGATTTTTACCAGGCCATCATCATTTATTTTTGGCACTTTTCAAAGGCCTTTATGTACAGATTTTACTGTTGTAGCCTTATCCCAGACCCAGACGCTCAATATTAAACTGTGAGTGGTGGTGGTGTAGTGGGCTTAAGCACGTAACTAGTAATCAGAAGGTTGCTGGTTCGATCCCCACAGACGCCACCATTGTGTCCTTGAGTAAGACACTTAACTCCAGGTTGCTCCGGGGGGGGGGGGGGTCGCTTTGAATAAAAGCATCTGCCAAATGCATAAATGTAAACTATGAAAATACATTATAAAAAATACTAATTATTACATGTTTAAAACTATGATCAGCATGAAGTGATGTTTGAAGATAACAAAAAAAAATCAAGGTAAAAATGTTGCTAAATTACGCATTTAAATGAGGCATTTTAAGTGTGGACATATTGAATTGTGTGCGTTTAGGATGCATCAAATGTTAGCTCTGAAATTAGCCTTTAACAAGACAAAGCAGAGGAACATTTTATTCCAAAATCATAAATAAATTGAATTATTAAAGAATCACTTTGGTGGAAATACGACACAAATCTCCTGTGATGCTTGTACATACACTGTTGAACATTGTTAGTAGACAAAATTTTAACGGGACCCTACTGTTTAAACGTCCCAAGTGCCCGAAGTTGAAAAAATACCCATAAATACTCTAAATCATTTTTAGCATTTTGAATTGGGGTGAAAGTGTGTTAACTTGTTAGAAATGGTGTATTTAAGCAAAACATATTTTCTCATTTCTTTTGATTTTGGGGTAAAATTTGACCGGGACATATCCTCCACAGGTGTTCAGAGATTCACCGACTTTCCCTCACACATCAGTTTCAGCCATGTGTTCAAGGCATCGTTCAGCATCTCTATGTTTAAGCTGAGCTGGTATCCTCTTGTTTTTTCCATCTGTATCTCTTCCTCTCTCCCTCTCTCTCTCGTCCTCCTGAGGCTCCTGTTTCAGTCTGATCACTCTGGCATGGGCGGCACTCGGCTCGTTGTGTGCGGTGATCCCGGTGGAGTTTGGGCGACTGCAGCTCCGGATGACTCCAGCAGGGGGCGACGTGATCTCCGGCTCTCTGTGGTCTGTTGAAGATCCCGCTTCCTCGTCCTCCTCCAGGTGGGTGCTGGGGTTCCTCAGCTGCTCGATGGATTGAGACAGAACCTACGGAAAGAGAACCCAAACGTGTGAGATGATCCACTAGCATATAAAGTGTGTAGACTTTTAGGCCACGTCCAAACTACTTCATTTTCAAGAATGTCATGCAGATCTGGGATGGCATGAGGATGAGTAAATGAGTAAAAAAGAGCCATTGAAACTGTTCTGGGTGATTTTTGTGAATGAGATCTTGTTGAGATACCTGGCTGATGTGGACCTGCTGCTGGTACCGTTTCTGTTTTTCTACAAAGTTCTGGTGCTGTTGTTGTAGCACGAGCTGGGCCAGGGTGTTCTGGGGCAGCGGGGCCGATTGGGTCCGGTTCAGGGGCCGGTGCCACGGTAACCTTGCACGAGAGCTCGCTGCCTGACGGTCTTTCATCACCAAAGGGGACGGAGACAGCACAGGAACACTACCTGAGACTGGACAGAGAGAGCAGAAAATACCTAAGCACCACTAGGGCAGGATTCGTCTACTGTAAGGCTCGGCCTTCCTTGCCTCCTCTGATGGGATTTAGAGACGTAGAGATCAAACCGAGAAAGAACAAATGAAGTGAAGAGTTAACTGAGTCTGATCTCTCTGTCACTTTAAGATCTGCTCACCAGGGGACACAATCTGTCTCTGCAGTCTCTGCTCCTTCAGCAGGAGGTGTTGCAAGAGCGCCTGTTGACCGTTGCTCACTTTGGACTCCAGTGAGACAGGCGATGTGGCGGCCGCGAGCCCCTCTGTGGTCCGATCTTTCAGTGCCGCACCCGTCTGAGAGAGGAGAGATCAGACACATCAGCCAGACAGAAGATAACCTTTACAAATCTAAACATGAAGTTACAATTTATAGTGATCGATATTTTTGCAAGGTGCTTGTCAGAATGTTCTGAATGTTTTTTTAGCATGTTCTGGTTTGTCAATGCATTGCAATTGCACTGGTGTTCTGGGTGTGTTTTAGAGTGTTGCTATGGTGATGCTAGGGGTTCTGGATGGTTCAGAGAGCCATTTTTTGTGAACATAACTTAGTTATCGATCTTTACATTTTCATAAGAACATGTAATAGTCACAAAGTATGCTGAGCGTTTTTTTAGAGTGTTGCTATGCAGTTGCTAAGGTGTTCTTGTTGGTTGCTAGGTGGTTGTCAAGGTATTCTGAGTGTTAATAAAATGTTCTGGATGGTTGGTAGGATGTTTCTAGGTGGATGCTTAGGTGTCCTGAGTGGTTATAGCGTATTGCTGTGTGGTTGCTAGGGTGTTCTGAGTGATTGCTAGGAGGTTGCTTACTGGCCAAGTCAAAGAAGCACATTATGAATGTTCCATTTTATTTTAGCTTTCTTGTTTTTCAATTTATTTGATAATTTAAGTGTTGCTTGACTTGGCCACAATGATTGGATGGTTCTAAATGTTTATTCTAAATGTTTATACTGCATAGCAATGCAGTTGCTAGGGTGTTCTGGGTGTTTGCTAGGCAGTAGTCAGGGTGTCTGGATGGTTTTTAGCACACTCTTAAGTGGTTGCCAGGGCATTGCTATGTGGTTGATGGGTTGTTGATTGGTTGTTAGTGAGTTGCTATGCAGTTGCTAGGGTGTTCTGAATTGTTTTAGTGTGTTGCTATGCTGTTGTTGAATGGTTGATAGTGTGTTGCTATGCAGTTGCTAGGGTGTTCTGAGTAGCTTTTAGTGTGTTGCTATGTGGTTGTTAGCATGAAGCTAGTTGGTTGCTAAGGTGATCTGATTGTTTTTTAAGTGTTTTGCTCTGAGGTTGCTAGGGTGTTCTGGGTGATTTTGAGTGTGTTGCTATGCAGTTGCTGGGTCTTTGAGTGGGCTTTAGTGTGTTGCTATGCAGTTGTTAGGGTGCTCTAAAATGTTTTTTAATGTTTTTCTCTGTGGTTGCTAGGGTGTTCTGGGTGATTTTGAGTGTGTTGCTATGCAGTTGCTGGGTCTTTGAGTGGGTATTAGTGTGTTGCTATGCAGTTGTTAGGGTGTTCTAAAATGGTTTTTAATGTTTTGCTCAGTGGTTGCTCGGGTGTTCTAGGTGGTTTGTAGTGTGATGCTATACAGTTACTAGGGTGTTCAGCTTGATTTTTTAGTTTGTTGCTATGTAGTTGCTGGGATGTTAAGTGCTTTTGAGTGTGTTGCTATGCAGTTGCTTGGGAGTTCTGGGTGGTTTGAAGTGTGTTGGTATGTGGTTACTAAGGTGTTCAATGTGTTGTTATGTGGTTGCTTTTGTGTTCTGCATTGTTTTTATTGTCTACCAGACTTGAGAGAGATAGATTGTGACCCACGATAATTCGGCACTCCCGCTCCAACATCTGCCGACATTAGGAGATCACTTGCGTGCATTGCCTGCACAATATGTCAGCGACAGACCGCATTTAGAGTCATATATTTACCAGTCCAAATCACTCAAGCATGAGAGACTTACATCATACCTTCTGTATATGAAATATTAATAACTGCAACTTTTTTAAAACACGTACAGTCAGCATTTGTGTTCTGCGTCATCCATAGAGTGAATGTAATGATCACACCACATTTAGAATTCCCCAGTGAGTCATTTAACTATTTTAAAATGTGAACGTGTTGAAAGTATTCTCGTCTTGTTGGCATGTTACGTGGTTTCCAAACATCATTTCTTGAACGTTTTAACAGGCAGTTGATGAACGGCATGCTAAATTAACGCCCTGAAACCCTAAACCCGAGCGGCTTATTTACCTAAAGGCTAAAGATCCCAAAGGTCAGAGGTCACAAGCCCCGAGGGCTGTACATTAATGCAGCCAGGCTTGAACACAATAACCCAGTGAAAGCAGAAAACGAAATCTCATCCTAAACCATCCGCAAACAACACATCCGAACCCTCATCTTTTTCAAAAACACACCTGATCTCTGCTCTCTATAAAGAGGATTGTCTCATCTACGTCTCCTAATGAACCCGGCAAATTCCTCGTACAGTATTTTGTGCTTTCTCCAAATAGATGCGACTCGATGTCTCACTGTCTCCTAAAAATACTGTATACAGTTCCTGCTTTTTCTGTGAGCTCTATTCATATCTGTTGCCAGAAGAACAGCACAGATCTGTTGAAGCTGTTTGTGTGTTTAGCCCCAGAGAAACATTCTTATTTCTGTCATAGCTTGAAGGGATAGTTCACCCAAAATACAAGTTCTGTTATCATTTAAATAGATATTCATACATGAGGTTCATAAATGCGATGTGTCTGTGATGGACAGAAACTCACACAGATGTGTGCATGAGCAGGGTGCAGAGCCAGTGTAAGGTTGGGTAGAGAGGGGGACGTGTAGAGATTCAGCAGAGACATGGATCCATCTGTCTTTAGGAAGCCACCCTGAGACAGACATCGCTGGAGAAGAGACAGAGAGAAAGCATTACATCACTTCTTACATAAGGCAGAGAAACACAAATGAAGCAACAACAACACACCAGAGAATTGTGCTTCTCTGATGGTTCAATGACTGTTGGTAGATAAGATATAATATCTATCAAGGATCCTTGTGTCAATGGCGTAACTTCTCGTATGCATTCAGGAATACATTTAGTCAAAAATGTCAGTGTCATACACAAAAATAGGACTAGATTTGTTTTGGGTGGTTTGTAGTGTGTTGCCATGCGGTTGCTAGGATGTCGCTAGGTGGTTGCTAAGGATTCTGAGTGGTTTTTAGCACACTGCTATTATGGTTGCTTTTTTACTAGGTGGTTGCTAGGGTGTTCTGAGTGTTTTTTAGTGTGTTGCTATGCAGTTGTTAGGGTGTTCTGTGTAGTTTTTAGTGTGTTTTTATGCGGTTGTTAGGAAGTCACTAGGTGGTTGCTAAGGGGTTTTGATTGGGTTTTAAGCACACTGTTATTTGGTTGTTTTGCCTTTAATAGTTGGTTACTAGGGTGTACTGAGTGGTTTTTAATGTGTTGCTTTGTGGTTGCTATGGTGTTCCGAGTGGTTTTAGCATGTTGCTATGAGGTTGCTGGGGTGTTCTGAGTGGTTTTTAGAATGTTGCTATGAGGTTGCCAACATGTCACTAAGTGTTTGTTAGGGTGTTCTGGTGGTTATTAGTGTGTTGCTATGCGGTTGCTAGGGTGTTCTGAGTGTTTTTGTGTGTTGCTATGAAGCTGTTACTGTGTTCTTGGTGGTTCTTAGTATGTTACTAAGTATGTTCAGAGTTTTTAGTGTGCTTATCTGCAGTTTGTAGGAAGTCACTATTTGGTTGCTAGGGTGTTCTGAATTGTTTTTAGCATGTTGCTTTGAGGTTGCTGGGGTGTTCTGAGTGTTTTTTTGAGTGTTGCTAAGTGGTTACTAGGGAGTTCTGGTGGTTTTTAGTGTGTTGCTAAGCAGTTGCTAGCGTGTTATGGGTGGTTTTGTGTGTTGCTATGCCATCGCTAAGGCATTCTGGGTGGTTTTTAGTGTGTTGCTATGCAGTGATTTGGTTGTTTTAAGTGGTTTTTAGTGTGTTGCTAAGTGGTTCTTTGGGTGTTCTGAGTTTTTTTTTTAATTATGTTGTTATGCGGTTGCTGGGTTTTTCTGGGTAGTTTTACAGTGTTGCTATGTGGTTGCTAGGGTGTTCTAGGCGGTTGAGTTCACTCCCAATTCTCTCATATTCTGGCCCATTTTATAGCCCGTAAGGCGTAAATCGTAAGTCTGATCGCATAGAAAAGTAAAAGCAAACCTCTTTTCAAAAAGCCACGTGATTTGAGAACGGTGTGGGACAGGTTAAATAGTGAAGTTAAATAGATATCATTAGATTTTGTTTGGCATTGTTGCTATCAACGCTTTGGCTGTAAGCTGTTAACCACACACTCAGAGTCTCTCACTTGAGCATGAACTCTGTTGGCGGTATGACAGAGTGTGTAGATAGAGTAAAAGAGAGTTCTGCTGCTGTGGTTCTCTGGCCCAGTGCCCACGAGGAAATGCTTGGGCAAAACTTCACAGGGGGATATAAACCTCACCATCCCTGCGCCCCTCGCCCCTTCCCCAACCACCAGCACAGCCAAAACCACAGCGGAAAAGAGCTGTCACAGTGAGTTCAGCACAACACCGCCATAAACACACACACAATCACACATTACACCTTCAAACTCGGTAAAACTGTACAGCAAGACCAAACTGACGTTTAGAATCTGTTGGGGTTGTTGTGACATTAAAATGCCATTTTAAAGGCAATGTTTATGATAAGTGTTCAATCAGCAGGTCGGTGTGATGCACAGAAGTGTGTCCTCTCAATTTCAAGTTTTGTGCTTTCTGCTTTCCCTGTTTTGGGGTTATATAGTACATTTCCCATGAATGCAATAAATAGAAACTGCACGCAAGTTCACGAGAAATAACTTCTTTGAGAAGATAAGATTGGTGGGTCATTTGGACACTTAATTGACACTGAAGAGGTGAGTTAATGAATTCCTTGATTTCTGTACCTCGATTTGGGCTGTGCTGCACCAGGATGATGCTCCGTTCTCATTGTTGCACAGACCAATCGGTGAGCAGGGCCCAGAACCAGCAGGGCTGTCATTGGCTGATGAATCTAGAGGAAAGGAGAACATGAAGTGATTCAAAAACAGAGAGGTTTCAGCTCTAATACTGAAATGTAACTGTCAGAGAACTTATATTCAAATTTGCTCGCTGAGTCGTTTGATCTCTGTCATGTCTGTTGATTTCTCTTTCAGGCTGCAGGTAGAGAGTTGTTTAGCTCACACTGCTGTCGTTTGCTCACCTGTTTGTTCCACGGTTCGTTTTTTCAGAGGTGTGACGAGTACACTGCCTTCTCGGCGCCGGATGGGACCGTTTCTTCTCTCGGAAACTTTCTGCTTGAGTCTGTAGCGCACCTTCAGATTGGGCTCGGACGCTGTGGGAGAAATCAGATAGCAGCGATGGTCTTGACACTTTTGAGTTTATGTGATGTAACGAAGACAAATAGCTCTGATGTGTCAGTTCATTGTTTCCCTAAAATTCTGATACACTCAAAGCCAAAGTATACTTCCGCTTTACGTGTGATGCTATGTCTTGCGCATAGTTCACGGGACGCAAATGTTGGTGTCAGCACATTACAGGTGGAAATACAGGACTGCGTGCACAGGAATACAACACAAAAATGTGCAAAAGTATAGATATAAAAAAGAAGCACTTTATTTTACAGTAATGTAGTTACCTAATATTACTCAGTACTTTCTTGGGGTAGTAAATGTAAGTATAATGGAAGTATATGAAATGTAAAATAAAGCGCAACCAAAAAAACTGGAGTGATGTGATATTAGAGTGATTTATTATATAAAACACGTTTTAAAAACACAGTATTGACGACTAGAGATGCTGAAAACCAGGGAAACGAGACACAACCAAAGAGAGACGATCCTAATGTGTCCCTTTGATGTTTAAGTACAAAAGACCAACAATTAAAAATAACGCTGATGGATATAGACCAATAATACGGTTATTTTGACTTCTAAAGCCACTTTTTGTTTTGACTAAATACTGTCAGCTGCCAACTGCCTTTGTGATGTAATGAATTTGTGAATTGTGCTTCTCTGATGGTTGAAGGACTGTTGGTTGATAAGACACAATATCTATCAAGGATCCTTGTGTCAATGGCATAACTTCTCGTATGCATTCAGAGGAATACATTTAGTCAAAAATATCAGTGTCATGCACAAAAATAGGACTAGATTTGTACATTTTCTGAATAAAGACTTGCTTGGGTGTTCAGATGGCTGACATGGGACTGCTTCATATTTGCTAAGGTGTTTTGAGTGAGATTTCAGTGTGTTGCTATGCGGTTGCTAGGATGTTTTGGGTGGTTTGTAGTGTGTTGCTATGCGGTTGCTAGGATGTCACTAGGTGGTTGCTAAGGGGTTTTGATTGGGTTTTATGCACACTGTTTTTATGCACAACAGCCTTTGTGATGTAATGCATTTGAATGATCTGAATTATAATAATGAATATAGGTTATATTATATTATTTGTGTAATTATTTACATTTGCATTTATTCATTTGGTAGATGCTTTTATCCGAAGCGACTTACTAAAGAGGAATACATTATAAGCGAATCATCTTAAGGAGACAGTGCTACAAAAAGTGCCATATTACAAAGTTTCACTAGCATCAGAATAATATTCAAGAAAGATTAAAGTGCATCAAATTGTATCATTTTTTTTGTATAGTTATGGTTAAGTGCACATGGAAAAGATGTGTTTTTAGCCATTTTTTTTAGACAGAAAGTGAGTCAGCTTCACGGATGGAGTTGGGAAGGTCATTCCACTAACGTGGTATGATGAAAGTGTTTTGGTGCCTCTTTCTGCTTGTACAATAAGGCAACATTCCTTAGCCGACCGCAGGCTTCTGGTGGGTGTGTAGTTCTGCAGAAATTATTTTAGGTATGTTGGAGCAGTCCCAGTGACTGTTTTGTATACGAGCATCAGGGCCTTGAATTTAATACGTGCATGAACCGGCAGCCAGTGGAGAGAGACGAGGAGTGGTGTAACATGTGCTCTCTTTGGTTCATTAAATACCAGATGTGCTGCTGCATTCTGGATCATTTGCAGAGGTCTAATAGCACATGCAGGAAGGCCTGTAATGAGAGCGTTACAGTAGTCCAGTCTAGAGATGACAAGTGACTGAACAATGTTCAGAGAGGAAATGGCATGTTCAATGGCATGTTCAATGTGGTATGTTCAGTGAGGAAAGGTCTTATCTTCCTGATATTGTAGAGTGTAAATCTACATGATCATGTTGTCTTTGAGATGTGGTCTGAGAGCTTGTTATCGATGGTTACCCCTAGATTTCTGAATGTTTTGGAAGGCGTTACTGTAGTTGTACCCAGCTGCACAGTGATGTTGTGTTCAAAAGCGGGGTTGGCTGGAAAGACCAGGAGTTCGGTCTTGGCTGGGTTGAGTTGCAGGTGGTGTTCCTTCATCCAGGCCGAGATGTTGGCCAAACAAATTATTTAAATTACTACATACAAAGTCATCTTTATTTTTGGGCCTTTCTTAATATTGTAAATATTCGATTAATTGCAATTAATTCCATTAATTGACACATCGTGTAAAATAATTTGATTAAAAATGTTAATTTACAGCCCTATACATTATATGAAAAAGAGAACCTGAGTGGAAATACATCGCAATCTAAATAAAGACATACCACAAACCTTTGGGTTTTTTATATAAAGCTGGTTATTATTACTTTAGACGCTAACCCTAAACCATACCTTAACCCTAAAAGAAAACTTTTATTATTAGAAGTAAATAAATGTAAAAAAAAAACAACAAAAAAACATTTTTTGCTGTGCTTACGAGTAGTTTCCCAATAGAGGACTTTCCTGGATGTTCTCAAATGGAGGTTCTATCAGATTTCGTTAACTTCTACAGACAATTTTGTCCCCAAACTATCGCGACATGTCACAAAGTAAATGTCCCACCCGCAGAGATACGGGTATTCCTGCGAAGTGGCTCAGAACCTGCTCAGAAGTGAATATGAGGATGTGTCCAAACACAGTAATTCTGGGATAACTCCCAGCTGTAATGAGGTAATAACTGGAAGATCAGTTCAATCCTTCATCTGAATGACATTAGGACAGTAAGAGTCCAGTATATGTCGCCGTGCCAACCACAAACCTTGACGGTATCCGTGTTCAAACTAACACACAGACAAAGATAGAGCTGTCAGCAGAAAGAAAGAAAGACAGAGAGAGACGGAGGTTTGGCCTGGAAAAGGGGAAATCCTCATTTTTGTCCCAATCTGAACAGCTGTGAAATCCATCATACAAATGCATATCATCGAAAGTTCTTTCTCTTCGAGAGTTTAGACCCATGAAGATGTCTTTATACTCCTTCAAACTCTAGTTTAAGTTATTTACTCTATATTTGTGACCCTCTCCATCATTCTGAGTCACTTTGAGCAGAAATATGTGTATGCACTAAAGTAAAAAGGGCAGTCTCAGCTTGCAAATGGACTCTAAAGTTGGTGGAGAGAAAGCGCTACATCCGCTTGAACTGACTAGCATGATTGGTCACCATATTAAGAAGCTTCAAAACAACATTTATTGTATGAATTTCGTGAGTTTAGGACACCTGTGAGGTTATCCCAACTTTTATATGTTTTTTAGTTTTTTCTGGGAATACAAAATATCCTTAACTTTTTTCTTAAGTCAGAAATTTAGAAGAAAACCAGATCTACACACTCAAGTTGAGCATGAGGCCTCTCCTTGCATCTGTATAAATGTAGGTTTGGTTTCATCCATTATGATAACTGATACTTCAACCTAGAACCTTACGACTCTCGTTTGGGGGGAAAAACCCAACACGCTATAGCGTCATTAACTTCCCACGTCCCACATAGCTGATTAAGAAAATGGAAGACCACTGACAAAAAAAGGCCGACTGTAATGAAAAGGATGCTTTGAGTTGCAGGAAAAGCTTGGCAGTGATAGCCAGATTACAGACATGGCATAATATAGTCATTTATCCTCATGTGACACATGATGAATAAGAGCTATTAGAAAAATACCACAAAAATATTTGCCCAGCAATCAGCGGGAAGGATTTACACGTTTTTAATTCATAGGGAAAATACGTAGAGTTATCGGCGTGTTTTCGTTGGGCCACGTCATTAAAGGGCATTTCGAATTAATCCTGACTCAAACTTCCTTAAGCAAACACTTGTGGGACGGAGTTAGATGGCATGAGAGGGTAACGGGTGGGGGGGGGGGGACTGGCTGTACGTCCACCAAAATCCCACATGCACACCTGCAAGGCTTTTTTTAGTTGGTGCTGACCATTTCCATATGTTGCTCCAGTACAATAGCAAGGGGGGAGGTGAGACCGTATACATCACCAACAGTACATAATTAGCAGAGGCGTTCTTTTCCATAGTGACTTGCTGAACACTTATTATAGTATTATGGGCTGTTTTTAGTGTGTTGCTTTGTGGTTGTAATGGTGTTCTGTAAGATTTTAGTACATTGCTATGCAGTTGCTATGGTGTATTGGGTGGTTGCTGGGGTGTCACAGTATGGTTGCTAAAGTGTTCTGTGTGTTTTTTGGGTGTTGCCAGGGATGGACTGGTGGACTGGCCATCGGGATAACAGAGCGGGCCGTTGGGTCGGTCGCGAAACAGGCCGAATGGGCCGTGATAAGCTAAAATGATCCGCCGTGTTATGCAGAACGGACCACAAAACGGCACCGCAGTATGCAGAAAAGGACAGTGAACCCACCCCACCCCCGCTCAAAAACATTTGGTCCAGTTGCTATGTAAAATCCCAGGCCGATTTATCTTCCCAGTCCAGCCCTGGGTGTTGCTATGTTGTTGCTAGGGTGTTCTGAGTGGTTTCTAGGTAGTTGCTTGTTGTCCCAAGTCAAACTACCCCTACACCCTAGTCTCTATAATATTCTTGGCTCTAGATAAGGCTTGAGTCCCTCCATCAATGTATGTCTATGGGATTTTTTGCCTGTAGTGCATAGTGTTGGAGGTTTGTTCAAATCCCTAACCCCTAAAGTATGAGCAATAGTAAATGCGATGCTTGCCTTTGCAATTTTCGAGTGTTTCTCCCGCTGTTGTCTTTCCTTACACAAACAGACCCGTCGCCTGCACATCACGAGCACTCAACATCCCGCCCCCCTTCACACCTGTCAATCACTCAGTGGTGAAGAGTCCTGACCGGGGCAATGAACAAACGTTACCTTCATGATCAGCCCCCTCACCCCCTGTCTGGCACAATCTGAGCAGGCATCTACCGGGACAGACAGGAAGTGGGGGAAGGGGTCCTCAAACGCAAGAGTATACATACAGGATGTTTGATATGTAATTCATACATAAAAACACGGAAAAAATGGTTTTAATTGCAGTGCTTAGCGCCCTTATACTACAAATAAATAATTTTCTCACAAAATGTTTTCCAGTTGCATTTACTTGGAAATTAAGCCTAAAATAATGATAAGAAATTTTTCGCAGTGTAAAAACCTTGAATGCTGGGTATGAAAATGCTCGCATTGGGAATACAGTTTTACAGTTCATAAATCTCATTCTCTTTCAGCACAGTGAGGTGTTTTGTGTTTTAATTGGCTGTCTCAGCTCTATCTTTGCCCGCTCTGATGTATGGTCTGAAACCAGAGCCACAGGAAGTGGGCCTGCAGACTGTCTTGTCAGCGTAGACAAATTATTCCATTGACAAAAAAGCAGGCTCTATTTGTCTTTGTTTTCTTCTCTGTTTCGTTCCTGTTGTTTTTGTATCCCCCTAATGTGCTGGACTGGTGTCTTTTTAAAAGCTGAGTTATTGAGGGCGGATGAAAAGACGCCCCATAGTTTCACGCTGATCTCCGATGTGGCCTGAGGCAGTGCAGACCCCTGCGCTCGGGAATAATCTCCCCGGAGGTTTGCGGTATTCCGGCCCACTAAGCCTCAGGACCCCCTTCCCGGTTTTTCACCATGCTGGAAATTCCGTGAAAACAGTGCTTGGATAAAAACCAGTTCTATTTTTACAGTTCATAATTCTTATCATTGAGTCAGACGTATCACCTTCCTCTGCAAACTCACATCAAAATCACCTCGCTGTTACATTTCTGAGCAGTCAGACTTATCATTTTTGACTTGCGGCCAATAAAACATGCAAATAAATCCTGAAAATTGAAGCAAGGATTGCCGCCATATCTAGAGACCAAAATATCATAGAGACTCGGGAGTGGAATCTTTTGACCTGGACCAGTAAGCAACTACTCAGAACACCTTAGCAACCAAACAAAACACCCCAGTAACTGCAAATCAATGCACTAAAATCTAATTAGAACACCTCAGCAACTGCACAGCAACATCCTGGCAAAAGACCCTGGCAACAGAATAACAACATGCTAAATCTGCATACAGTAGCAACACACTGGCAACCACCCACAACACCCTAGCAACCTCAAAGCAACATGCTGAAAAGCACTGTAGCAACCATGTATCAACACACTGGCAAGCACCCACAACACCCTAGCAACTGCACTGCAACCAAACAGTCAGAACAGTCCTTGCAACCGCATAGCAACACACTGGCAACTACCCACAACATTCTAGCAAAAAACCCAGGCAACCACATTGCAACATGCTTAAAAACACTCAAAACACTAGGTACGGTATGGAAACAAGCTACAACACCCTAGCAACCACACATCAACGTGTTAAAACACACTCAGAACACCCTAGCAGCCACATAGCAACACCCTGGCAACCACCCAGAACACCTTGCAACTGCATTGCAACATGCTAAAAAGCACTCAGAACAAACTAGCAACCGTATATCAACCCACTGGAAACAAGCTGCAACACCCTAGCAACCGCACAGCAACATGCTAAAAAGCACTTAGAACACCCTAGCAACCACATAGCAACACCCTGGCAACCACCCACAACACCTAGCAACTGCATAGCAACATGCTAAAAAGCACTCAGAACACCCTAGCAACCACATAGCAACACACTGGCAACCACACAAAACACCCTAGCAAAACACCCTGACAACTGCATAGCAACATGCTAAAAAGCACTCAGAACACCCTAGCAACCACATGGCAACCACCCACAACACTCTAGCAAAACACCCTGGCAACCACATCACATCATGCCAAAGAGTGCTCAAAATGCCCTAGCAACCATATATCAACACAATGAAACCAGCTGCAACACCCTAACAACCGCATAGCAACACACTTAAAACCATTCTAGAAAAATACCCTGGCAACCACATAGCAACATGTTAAAAAAGCATCCTAGCATTCAGAACACCTTAGTAACCATACAGCAATAATCTAGCTAAACACCCTGGCAACAACATAGCAACATGCTAAAAAGCACTCAGAACACCCTAGCAACCATATGGCAACACACTAAAAACCAGCTGGAACACCCCTGCATCTTGGCATTGAGGTTTTCACAGGAAATGACCGATCACATTTTCAGAAAATTTAAAAAATCGAAAATACGTAAATGTAAAGTATCTCTTGAGCTGCTCAGAAAACATCAAGCATGGGGTGAAAGATTAAATGCCCACACTGACCACCCTGAGCACAAGTAACGCACAGATGCTGCATTTACTCCAGAGTGATTCGGTAACCGTACGACCCAAAGCAACCTACTTCCTGCTTACGCCCAGGAGGAATTAACCTCTCCCCCTTTCCTCTCCGCTCTGATTAGGGGGCAGAGAGCCAGACCCCTCTGCCTGGGCCCGGGTCCAGTCTCGATAACCCCTTCACTGTTTAATTGTTTGCAAACCTCTGCACCGGTCGCCTCAGGGCACAGAACGGGCATAAGCGTGGGCATTCTCACCAGGCTGACCTTAAAGCTAAACAGGGTCATTCACCGGCCCCATTTAGCTCTGCCCACAGGCCAACAGGCTCGATGACATGCACAGTTGACTCTTGACCTCAGTGATTAAATATCGGCAGGATTCATCTGCAAACATTTAGGCAGTGTCACCTCCACCAAGCCCCTGTGACACTCGTATAATGCTGTTCTATTCTGCGCAAGGAAATGCAGCAGTTCATATCTCAATGGCTGAAGGCTTCAGCTCAAAACCAAGTGAGCTGCCTACTTAGACAGCATTTTAAGGCACCATACAGTATGTGTGCTCCCAACACAAGTACTGTTCCAAAAGGTAGGCAGCACCATAATGTAGACTTCTAAGATAACAAATCATGGCCAAAATCAGCAAGAATGCATTGTGGAAAGTGTGTGTGTGTGTGTGTGTGTGTGTGTGTGTGTGTGTGTCAAAGACTCAAAGACTCGATTGTGTCAAAGACTCAATCGTGAACACTTCAGAGTTTGTCATCCAAACATGTCTCAGATTATACTGATTTTGTAATGATCATAGAACAGAATTCTTCAGCGTGACCTCTGAACTCCGACCTACCAGTCTTCCTGAGAGGGAAGTCCTCTCTGTAGTCCAGGCCAGAGGTCAGGGGGTATTTGAAGGTGGGAGGGGTCTCTCCTAACTGTGGGGAGCTCTGCTCTACGGGACCTGGGTGGGCAGAGCTAGAAGGAGTGATAACACATATTATGACATCACAATACAATGGCACGCATTCTTAAACTTTCACTGACAATTAATGTGTATTCTACTCTTATTCTATTGAATATTTACTCTTTTTAAAACTATCTGATGGGACGCACCTGTACCACAGTTTTGAGCGCTGGCTGAGAGGGTAACCAGCACAGGATGTAGATGGATCTTTAGCTGATTTACTCATCAGGAAGTTGTGCAGTTTCTGTCGTACTTCAGTGCTCGCCATCGCACCTGCAGTAAAATGACATAAAAACATAGTTTGGTCCAGCTGAGTTTATGACGGATTAAAGAGTCCAAGATGACAAAGGTGTCATCTAAAATTGCATTTCAGAATTGAATCATGATGTGTTTGCACATTCTCACTCAAATGCTGCTGGGAAATTCATATTGGACTGATAAGTGCCTAAACAGTGCCACCTTGTGGTTAAGTCAGCACACTGCAGGATGGAGCACCTGGGTATGTTGGAAAGTGTATTGGACTAGTATGGAGTATGTATAGCTACTGTATGCACAGTATGTGAATTTTCTGTTTTCATAGAACACAGTGATTTTTCTATGTATTTCAATGTTTGTCATTAGATCAGACTGCTAAAAGTTCAAACTAAAGATTATTTTCAAAATGCAAAACAACCGTATTTATCAGAGACGAAATCTAAACGCCACTGAATTCAGAATTCAGTATGCAAATTAATGAGGTCATGTGACAACAATGTACAGTGGCATACTTCTGTTGAAATGTTGCATACTGCATCCAGTTTCACATACTATTTTTTTTTAAAACAGTATGTGCTGCCCAAACCACACACTTCTGCACTATTCTGACATTTTGTAGTTTAAGTAGTGTGAGTAGTATATTAAAGGGATAGTTCATCCAAAAATGAAAATTCACTCATCATTTACTCACCCTCATGCCATCCGAGATGTGTACGACTTGCTTTCTTCAGCAGAACACAAATGAAGATTTTTAGTAGAATATCTCAGCTCTGTAGGTCCATAAAATGCAAGTCAATGGTGACCAGACCTTTTGTAGCTCCAAAAATCACATAAAGGCAACATGGAAATAAATGACTCAAAATGACTCAAGATTTGAATCTATATAGTCAGAAGCATTATGATAAATGTGGTTGAGAAACAGATCAAAATTAAGTATATTTTTACTCTAAATCTCCACTTTCACTTTTACATCTGAAAGTCACATGTGGTGTCTGTTTAATTTCACGTTCACAGTTGAAAGTGAAAGTGAAAGTAGAGATTTAGAGTAAAAAATTTCACTTAAATATTGTCCTGTTTCTCACCCACACCTAAAGACATGGATTAAACCACTGGGGCAGTATGGATTACTTTTATGCTTCTTTTGTGTGATTTTTGGAGCTACAAATGTCTGGTCACCATTCACTTGCATTGTATACACCTACAGAGCTGAGATATTCTTCTAAAAATCTTCATTTGTGTTCTACAGAAGAAAGAATGTCAAACACATCTGGGATGGCATGAGGGTCAATAAATGATGAGAGAATTTTCATTTTTCGGAGAACTATCCCTTTAACAATGAAAATACAACAAGAAGTGTACTGCGAGTACCAGGATGATGCACTTCTTCAAGTCGCAAAACAGAGAGTGAAATGTTGGACACCTCATGCACTCAGCACTCACGGCGTGCCGTTTGTAGTGGAACGGGTGGAGTTGTTTGGCTGCGCTGCTGGTCTGACAAAACAATCGTAAATAATGGAGAATGTGGCAATGGGCTAAACTTCAGTGAAGGCAACACCTGGCACATGTGAGTTGAATGCTTTACCATCAACCCACGCTGTGTAAATAAGTACATCGTTTCAGGTACAAGTGTTGAACTGAGGTTGGCTAACGTGCTAAAGTTAGCATGCAACATACAGCATGCATATGAAATGTCACTTCCGGCAGCTGTTCAAAAATTTTAAGTGATCCATTTGGGACAATCCAACACTTTTAAAATTCAAATACTCCATAGCTGAGTGTATTGTGTATATTGTAAGTGTATAGTGTATAATGGGTCATTTGGGACACAGCTAGTATGCAGTATACATTACAGTAGATACTCAGTAGATACTACCGCAGTATGCATGAAAACTTTGTGTCATTTCAAGTTAAAATTCGTAAACCTCCACACAGTGACATCACTGTGGCCTCACGCAGGGGTTGGTTGTTTCGTTACAGTATTTGCTCACTCTCTTTTGATCGCTCCTTCCGCCTGAGGTGCTGCTGTTTCTGCGTCTCCCTCCTGTGGACCTCCTTCTCCTCCTCGTGCACCTCCTCTTTCTCCTCCTCCACCAGCCGACGCTCCTCAGTGAACACCTCCTGCTGCTGGCGGAGGGTCAACAGAGCCTGCTGGAGCTAAGAGACATAGAGAGTTTATTCACTCTGACATGAAATACTACGGTATTACCATGTTTTCTGGACATATACCATAGTCATTAAACTGACCTGAGTAAACCATGTGGGGGGTGGTGAATACGGCAATCATTCAGTAGGGCTACCATTGTAATGCAAAGTGCCATTGGTATTACATTGTTGTTGTTTTTTTACATGTACCATGGCGATATTATAAAGTACCTCTCATCTAATAAGTAACGTTCCAATGATTTTGGCTAACACAATGTAAAAGTTAGGAACAAACAATGTTAAAATAGCATTAATGGATAAAATCATGAGCACTCATGTGAGATGAAGAGTTCAGTTACATCAGTAACCTTATAAAAGCTCTTTTAACCTACATGGGGTGGGGGGCGCCTCCATGGTGGCAGCCAAGTTTGTCATATGACCAGTTGAATACTTATTGGACACTTTCATTCATGGAAATGTGTTTCTGTGTTTGAATGATGCAGCATCCAGGCCACTAGGTGTCACTGTAAGCCAATGAATGATTTAATCTACACTTTAAAGAATGTTCTACTCTTCTGGAAGACAACTGGACATTTCCGAGTCCGTACAGCCACAATGTAACATTTGGAAAACGTTTTAAGAACATAAATTTGTGAGCAGGTTGGGAGAACCCCGAAAATGCAATAGTTCATGAATATGGTAATTCAGTACGGCGGTAGACATTAAAGTTCCATGGTAATGCCATTATATTCTTTGAAGAATCGCCATGGGAACATGACAACATCTTTGGCTAACATTAAATTCAGTGGTGGAGCTAGGGGGTGGATAGGGGTGGCCATGGCCACCATGGACCGAAGCGTGGACTCCCCATTAGCCACCCCACTCGCAATTGCTGTTTTAGTAAAAAAAAATTTTGGGGGGTGGGTCATTTTTAGGCACAATTCAGCACTTTAGAGGTGAAATCAACTTAACATGTGCGCACACCAAGGTTGCCAAACCTCTCGTCCCGGGTGTCATTGTATACACTCCCCCCCCCCCCCCCCCCGCAACGATATAAAAATGATGCCTGAACACCCCTTTGAAAAACTCCTGGCTCCGCCCATTGATTATGTTAAGGTTAGGAACGATGCCATGCTAACCGTTAAATCATGTTGTTCTCACATAAAGAAAACTGGACATTGTTGCATCCCCACAACCTCAATGTAAGTACTTGAATACACAAAAAAAACTTTTTCTTTTTGCTCAAATCTTAAAAATGCATAAAGGCAGTTGCACAGTTTTTGGCATACTTCTACGACTTTTTTGAAATGACAAAAAGACATCATCGTGAGCAATAAGTTGCTACAAATAAATAAGAAAATCGTTTGACGCCCCCCCCCCCCAAAATGGGACCACATGGCGAAAGAGGAGCACCAAAGTGCGCTTCCATTGAAAACTTAGCTAAAGATGTTCTTATTTCTTTCTTTATTATTTTATTTATAACAAGTTGTTGCTCGCGATGACATCACAGTGGCGTCATTTTGTTGTTTACAAAAAGTCGTTGAAGTATGCCAATAATCGTGCAAAGACCTTTATGCATTTTTACGATATGAGCCATCAAACATAGAGGCCCCGTTGTTTTTGGGCCATCCTGAAGTGGTCATTCAGTACCACAAAGTACCAGAGTATTACCATATTTTGGATATTTACCATTGGGAAACTACTGTATTTTTTTTAAATACCTGTGAGAACCATGTAAATATCATGAGATTATATTAAAAAATCAATGCCGCATTTTTGTACAAGGCACAACTTCACAGCTATAAAGCGTAACACAAACACACAGTGAGGTGATGAGATTAAACACTGACTAAGCAGCTCTGGCTAAATCGATTGTGTTTTTCTTCCTGTCTTTTGGTCATCGTTTCCTCCAGCTCAGCCAAGAGAACTTAAATCATATTGAACTGCTTCAAAGATCCACTTCAACCACAAATATCATACGCAATCAAAGCCGACAACAACATTTACAACACCATAGAATGACTTAAGACTTAGTTTAACTCATGCATCGGCCATCAGCAGTCATGTTCTTAAAGTAATATTACAATGGAAGTCTATGGGGCACTTCTGGAGGGGTTAAAAGCACAAATGTGAAACTTTTGATAAAGCAAATGGATTCTACAGTGAATAATGTTTGTTATTTGAGTTGTAAAGTCTCTTGTTGTGTTACCGACGTTAACAGATCAGAATCAAGCATTCCTTATAGACGTGTTTAAAGCATAATGGTCATTTCACACGTGTATTAGTGGCGCAGACCTTGATGTGTTCCTCGAGCTGGGTCTGGTGCTGCCTCAGGAGGTTCTGGTGCTGTTTCTGGAACTCTGAGATGAGTAGCTGTTTCTGGATCTGCTGCTGTCTCTGGATCAGAAGCAGCTCACGCTGTAACTGCTTCTCCCATTCGTCAGAGTCACGATCACAATCCAACATACTGACCTGAGACCTGCCCACCGCGGACAATGCCACTGAACCCGAGAGAAAGAGAGCAAACGCAGTTATTAAAAAGATGCCACTCTTGGCTAAATGGAATACAGTTACATTTGAGAGTAAATGTAGAGAGATTAGATGTAGTGTTGTGGTGTATCTAACTAAAAGTAACAACGATATTGTATCTTAAAGGAATATTCCGGGTTCAATACAAGTTAAGCTCAGTCGACAGCATTTGTGGCATAATATTGATTAGCACAAACATTTATTTAGTCTCGTTGCTCCTTTTCTTTAAAAAAAAAAAGAAAAATGCTAAAAATCGAGGTTACAGTGAAGCACTTACAATGGAAGTCAATGGGGCCAATTTTTGGAGGGTTTAAAGGCAGAAATGGGACGCTTATCATTTTATAAAACAACTTAAATTAGTTCAGCTGTTAAAACTAATGTTTTGAGTATTATTTGAGCAATAAAATTGCTTAAATCGTCATTTTTACGGTCGTTTTAGGGTTTACGCTGTTACGTCGTCATGGCAACGAGGTTGTAAAAATGGATATTACTATATACAGAAAAGGTTAATATATATATATAATCACATTAACATGCATATAAAAGTTTACAGACTGACTTCCATTGTAAGTGCCTCACTTTCACCCCAATGTTTGCTTATTTTTAAAGAAAAGGAAGGACGAGTATAATTGAGTTTTATGGTAATCAACATTAGCCACACATGCTGTCGATTGAGTTTACTGTATTGTACTTGTACTGTATTGAACCTAGACTCTTTGTTTCCTGCTTCTCATATTTGCTGGGAAATTCATACTTTTTTCTTCTGAAGTTTCAGGAGACATCTCAACAATGTCTTAAACGACACTCAAATTTGTCCAAAAAACCAATATATCTGCGATCAAAAGTGCCAATGATCTGAGCTATGCTAGCCCTATTTATTTAATAGCTCTATCCTCTTACTGTACAGTGCCTGAAATGGTCTCAGTTGTTTATGTTAATTTCTCCATGGGACTGTTCGGAGAAACATCTGAGACAATTCCAACTCTCCTCCGCTATCAAATAGCAACCTCAGAGCAATAAAACCTTCCTCTAGGCTAATGCATGCACAGTTATTCTTTGATGCCATTTCTGGGGTAACTACTGTATGTAACAGATGCATTTGACTCTGAAAATCAGCACCACGTCGCCCATAAGCGTTGAAATATAATCCGTTGCGTTGTGAAACCATCTCTAACCACAGACTCCGTTGGGCCCCTTGCCCAGAATACACCGGTCACAAAAAGTACAGACCACCAAAACAGAACCACAACACTGTCCAGAGGTGTCAATCAACACCAGAAATAGCGCCGCATGTGTTCTGATTGCTGTAAAAGAGGTGAGACGGTCACAAGACACAACTCAGTGACTTTTAAAACATGCCATCTTTGCTTCATTGTGTTTGTTTGAAAACTTCTCTGTGTTTCTGAGATTAGCCGCTGTTATTCGAGAAAAACTGTGAAACGAGTGTGCATTATAAATAAAGCCTTCCGGTATGTAGTTATGCGAGGAGTTAACTCAGACGGAATGATAACTGGGGCTAATCTTAGCCTCATAATGCCTTAAGCCCAAAATACTGCGGCTAAGAATAGTCGAGCTTGAAGTCAAGAGGCCAGAACGTTCAACATGCAGAGACGGGGTGCAGAGGCACTGAGGGGTAAATAACTGCCCTCTCACGCCATAACTAAAGCAGTGCCGTGCGCAAACACACCTGAGAACGACTCGGCGTGTTTTTGTAGCTTTTTCAGCATGAAGTCAACATGCAGACACCTGCAACATGCCTCAAACTGTTCAGAATTAGCCAGGACGCCTATTGTCAATATGTGCAAAAGTTTGCAATAATTATTTTTATTTGCATGCTAAAACATCTGCAAACATGAAGCTCCTAAAGAGAACTATCTTCAAATGGCTTTACAAACGATTTACACAGAAATGAGTTTAATTACATTTCTATTTACGTGAAACGTATACAAATCTATGGTTTTATTTCGCAACATACAGTATGAATGATTTGATATGCACAGACATTTGTTTGAATTTTTGAGAGATCTCCTTTAAATAAATGTAAACAAAGAGAAAGGGTTTGCAAAAGCCTTCGCATTATTGCGTACAATCCAAAATGTGCAATATCGTTAAACGTTCATAAAATGCGAATATCCTCAAGGGATAAAAATGTAACTAATTTCTTTTGAAAATAGTAATGCTATAGATGCCTAGCATACTGTCACGATCCACTGTTGTCTGGCCTGTGTTTCTCCCCTGTCATCTCTCCCGGACTACACTTCCCATAATTCCCTCCATCGGCATGTTTGTAGTCCGATTAGCCCTGAAAACCACCTATCTAATCGGACTACCAACACCAATAATTGTATAAAAGTGGTGTGGCAGGGTGGAGGCCGGGGCCGGGTGGTGATGCTACACACCCGGTCCCAATCAGGCTAATCAAGCCTCCGAGAGGAATAAAGACCGACCGGAGACGGCAGTGCGACAGAGATAGAGAGATTTACGGGCAGCTGCCGACACCTATGTGTGTTTGTGTGTTTGTGGTATAATTATTTATATTGGCAAACCAGTTCTCGCCTCCTTCTTTCCATTAATCCCTTCACACTGGTGCCGAAATCCAGGAAGGAGGAGGGATGCACCATAAAAGAGTCCTCACCATGACCATCCAACCCAATGGAGCAGCTGCGGCCATCCGCTGGGAGACGGAGGCTTGATTAGCCTGATTACGGGTCGGGTGTGTAGCATCACGACCCGGCCCCGCCCTCCGCCCTGCTAGCATGCTAATGCACACAATGCACATCAAAGGGGTTTGTACAATTCAAACTTTATAATATGGTAGTGTGTCCCAATACTGGTATGCTGTCTTATTACACACTCTGTCGTGTAGTGTGTACTCTCCCATCACCAGCAAAGTACATACTTGCTGTGCGTAGCTGAAACATGCTAAATGGGACACAACCACACACTCTCATTCAATACAGCCTGACTCCAGGTATCTCCTGAAGGCCAATCAGGAAATCATGAGGGATTATAGAGAAATACAGAAGGCCAATATGCCCCACAGAAGAGAGACAAGCTAAAAGCAGGAACCATAATCACAACTCTGGACTGCCAAACTCATAAATCACTCGGTTTTAGTGCGGTTTGCTCAGTGAGTGAAATCCGTCAGTAATACCCCCAAAAAAACAAAAAATACAACGGCAATTCTATGTTTGGTGTAGCATAGTACCATACTACCTACTACCATAATATTCATACTATTTCTATAGTATGCACTGTCATACGTACTGTACTAAATTTCCAAAAATGTGCAGTATACCACAGAGCACAGAACTGACTCTTAATTTGTCCTGAATCATTATTTGATCGGACCGCTAAAAGAAAAAGACATTTAAACACAAACGCAGGATGCTACTCACTCATTTGAACATGCACTGTGATGAAGTCAAATGACAAAAATGTAGCATACTACTTCTCAAAATGGCAATGCATTGTTTTAAAAAATAGTCGAAAAACTGACTGTGCAAACAGTGCATCTTTAAATAACCTACATAGTATAAATGAAGCAGATGTGAATTGTGAAGGATTAATGTTTCATTAATCACATCATAATATGCATTTTTTTATATTGCCCAGTTAATTCGGTTTGCTCTGTATATTTGGTTTTATGGAGATTTGTCTTACAATTAAAATGCATAAATATTAAAACATATATTTTAGTGGGAATTGTATGTAATATTAGGCCAAAATGTATGTACAGATGCACGCTTCGAAAACCACAAAAATTATATTATCTTGCCACCTATTTCAGTTGTGTCTGGAGAGAGGAAATGAGATCTCTCTAAAACCTGAATTATGTTTTCTGGACAGCAATGAGACTTTTACTTGACCCCATCTCATGTGTTTCCTCTAGAGGGTCAGAGGAGATCTCAACAATGTCTCACTCTGCTCAGTTTTGCATTCAAACGTCAGAAATGTCAATATGAACTCAAACATTTCTCATCATATTCTTCCACGGCTAAATGATCTGAGCTATGCGCTCCACATTAATATTTGTAGTTCTACCAAGAGACATCGTAGAAAAACTGGAACTCAATTACTTCTCCTGAGCTATGAAAGAGCAACCTCTGGGACTTCTCCTCACATGTGGTACCTGATCCGACCGCAGTGCCGTGCGTGTCCAGAATTCTCCTCCTCCACTCTGCAGTGATGCTGGAGTCAGCCTCATTAATGGCTTGCAGCATAACACCACAACACCTCCCTCTCAATGCCAAAACTTCCTCTCTTCTGACCTGTCTCTCTTCAGTAAAACTGTCCTGGACTCCTGGGACTCTCTCTTCTCCTCTGGCTTATTTCAGCTGTCCCCACAGAGTTTCATCAGGTAGATAAACGAGTGAGAATGTCAACTCTGTTACTGCCTCTCTGTACAAATGATGCTCTGTCTCATGTTCTCACTGTTACTCTTCCTAACCACTCTCTCTCTCTCGCTCTCTCTCTTAGGTGCCAAGAATAGCAGCAGGACCAGCCCAGGACAGAAATAGGCTGGGCCAGACCCCGGGGAGTAGAGCAGCGGCCAGGCGCTCAAAATAGCAACACAAAAACACAGCTGTCTGCCTTCATCTCTTCCCTGTCCTCTCCCTTTCTCCTTTCATTATCTCTCTCTGGGTGAATCTCACAAAGAACATGTGCAAAGAGTCAGATTTCACTGCAAAACCAATAGAAATAAATGAGAAATTTCACCGTCACTGCTGTAAAACAAAACAATAATTGTCATTATTGTATAATGAAAAAGTGCATTATAATTACTGTAACACAAACATGTCATTCTTATTACCGTAACTTAAATAATGCAGTGTGATAAAACATTCTCATGGCTGGAACTTTGAAAACGATACATTTTTGTACGAGTATTAAAAGTGAGATTTTTTAGTGTTACGGTACTTAATGTAACTCTACACAATGTCATTCTCACTACTGTAACTTTAAAATTGCATTATAATTACTTTAACACAAATAAATGTAACTGTCATTACTGTAACACACCAAACAATAATCATAATAATAATTCTCGTCACTCACTTGAAAACAATGCCTTTTAATTACGGTAACAGTAAGACATCTCACTGTTAATACTGTAACACTGAACAATTATTCTCATTACTGTAACTTGGAAGACATTAATGTAACACTGTCATTACTGTAATACACACAAAAAAGTCCTTGCGTCACTAACTTGAAAACTATACATTTTAATTACTGCAACACTAAAACAGATCTCAGCGTTACCGTAAACCAAACATAAAATCATTCCTGTTACTTTGGAAAATAAATGCATTCTAATTAATGTAACACTGAATAATTGCCATTATTGTAACACACACAAATTCACTGTTACTACTTAACATAAAAATTATATTTATTCTCATCACTATCTTGAAATTAATTACTGTAACACTAACAGATCTCAGTGTTACCGTAAACCGAACATAAAATCATTCTCATTTCTGTTGCTTGTAAACAAAATTTTAATTAAAGTAACAGACAATATAAATCATTGTCATTTCTGTAACTGTTATTCTCACGACTGTAATTTGAAAAATGCACTTTAATCACTGTAACACTGAAAAATTTCCACAGTTATACTGTAATACACTAAATAATCTCACTCATTACTGTAACTAGAAAGAAATGCATTCACTGTAAAAATGTCTGTAATTTTAACAGTAAAATACTGTAAAAATATACAGAAATAAAATGTTAATTGATTAATGAATATTAACTGTAAAATATACAGTAAAATGTTTTAATATGTTTTAAAAGACAATAAAGTCATTTTTACAATAAACTGCTGTAAAAATAAAACATTTTTAGATGTAAAAATTCTGATTTTCCTGTATGATTAATAGTAAAAATCACATGTTTTAACAAGAGAGTACATGCACTTTTCCGGTAAATTAACAAGAGAGTACAGTGAGGAAAATAAGTATTTGAACACCCTGCTATTTTGCAAGTTCTCCCACTTGGAAATCATGGAGGGGTCTGAAATTGTCATCGTAGGTGCATGTCCACTGTGAGAGACATAATCTAAAAAAAAAAAAAAATCCAGAAATCACAATGTATGATTTTTTAACTATTTATTTGTATGATACAGCTGCAAATAAGTATTTGAACACCTGTCTATCAGCTAGAATTCTGACCCTCAAAGACCTGTTAGTCTGCCTTTAAAATGTCCACCTCCATTTATTATCCTAAATTAGATGCACTTGTTTGAGGTCGTTAGCTGCATAAAGACACCTGTCCACCCCATACAATCAGTAAGAATCCAACTACTAACATGGCCAAGACCAAAGAGCTGTCCAAAGACACTAGAGACAAAATTGTACACCTCCACAAGGCTGGAAAGGGCTACGGGGAAATTGCCAAGCAGCTTGGTGAAAAAAGGTCCACTGTTGGAGCAATCATTAGAAAATGGAAGAAGCTAAACATGACTGTCAATCTCCCTCGGACTGGGGCTCCATGCAAGATCTCACCTCGTGGGGTCTCAATGATCCTAAGAAAGGTGAGAAATCAGCCCAGAACTACACGGGAGGAGCTGGTCAATGACCTGAAAAGAGCTGGGACCACCGTTTCCAAGGTTACTGTTGGTAATACACTAAGACGTCATGGTTTGAAATCATGCATGGCACGGAAGGTTCCCCTGCTTAAACCAGCACATGTCAAGGCCCGTCTTAAGTTTGCCAATGACCATTTGGATGATCCAGAGGAGTCATGGGAGAAAGTCATGTGGTCAGATGAGACCAAAATAGAACTTTTTGGTCATAATTCCACTAACCGTGTTTGGAGGAAGAAGAATGATGAGTACCATCCCAAAAACACCATCCCTACTGTGAAGCATCGGGGTGGTAGCATCATGCTTTGGGGGTGTTTTTCTGCACATGGGACAGGGCGACTGCACAGTATTAAGGAGAGGATGACCAGGGCCATTTATTGCGAGATTTTGGGGAACAACCTCCTTCCCTCAGTTAGAGCATTGAAGATGGGTCGAGGCTGGGTCTTCCAACATGACAATGACCCGAAGCACACAGCCAGGATAACCAAGGAGTGGCTCTGTAAGAAGCATATCAAGGTTCTGGCGTGGCCTAGCCAGTCTCCAGACCTAAACCCAATAGAGAATCTTTGGAGGGAGCTCAAACTCCGTGTTTCTCAGCGACAGCCCAGAAACCTGACTGATCTAGAGAAGATCTGTGTGGAGGAGTGGGCCAAAATCCCTCCTGCAGTGTGTGCAAACCTGGTGAAAAACTACAGGAAACGTTTGACCTCTGTAATTGCAAACAAAGGCTACTGTACCAAATATTAACATTGATTTTCTCAGGTGTTCAAATACTTATTTGCAGCTGTATCATACAAATAAATAGTTAAAAAATCATATATTGTGATTTCTGGATTTTTTTTTTAGATTATGTCTCTCACAGTGGACATGCACCTACGATGACAATTTCAGACCCCTCCATGATTTCCAAGTGGGAGAACTTGCAAAATAGCAGGGTGTTCAAATACTTATTTTCCTCACTGTAGATGCACTTTTCTGGTAAATTATTGTTAAAATTACAGTAAAAGTAATTTAATCGGGCGTTCCCCGAATTCCCAGTGTGACCCATTACATTGCATATATTTGATGGGAATAGTTGTGTTTCATGTCATTTTTAACATCAGTTACGTACACGGGGGTGTTCTGTGATGTATTTGATGTAGTTTAGTTCATGTTTCCGGCATTATTTCAATCTCACGTGTTTCTCTGATGGTGTTTTTAGTGTTTGTGTGTCTCGACATGTTTATTGGTCGTTGCTCCTGGAAGAGCTGCTATTGATGAGCATCATGTCGTCATGTGACCTTCTGTTGTTACTATGGTGATTAACAAATACATTCTAAAGTAAAACATAACAAATACTATGCACTATGCATCATATTAATTCACATATGGTCTTATAGTATCATTATTTTTGTTATTATTTATATAGCCTAATGATAATTGGGGGGGGGGGGGTCTAATTGTGATGAAAATATTGCTGAAATACAAACCAAAAATAAAAACTCTGAACAGTCCTGATACAGACTTTATTGTCTAAATGGAAACAATGATTTCTAACTCTATTCTTTTGGTTTTGGGGTGAAATGTGACCTGATGTGATCTTTTTATGAGATTCAACTCTCTCTCTCTCTCTCTCTCTCTCTCTCTCTCTCTCTCCTTGTCTCTCTCAGTACCCTTTGAATCTCTCTCTCTCTCTCTCTCCTTGTCTCTCTCAGTACCCTTTGAATCTCTCTCTCTCTCTCTCTCCTTGTCTCTCTCAGTACCCTTTGAATCTCTCTCTACCTCACGTTTTCTCCTTCTGTGTGTTGGGCTGTATTTCTTCAAGTCCTCTATGGACAATCTTTCAGTCATTGTCTGTTTTTCTTCCGTTTGATCTGTTTTTCTTATCTGTTGACATTTAAAACGACTGAGAGGAGCTTTTACAGAGCAACAGATGAGTCTGTCTCATCTTCCGGCTTTATGCTCTCGTCTCCTCAATCTCACAATCTTTTCTTTACCTGTTTCTCTAGACAGTTTCAGCTCTGTAAATACATTGGCAGGTTGATTTCAAAGGGAGATTCGGGCCCATTCTGTTGACATTTCACAAGTCTTTGATTCACTGTCTGCAGAACAAAGCTTGAAGCTCATGGACTAGCAAGCGAATATTCTGGTTGCAAATTCGCTGTAAGATGAAAAGTGTTTACGGTAGGCTTTACAGTAAGAGTTTGCTGATTTTTCGTGTTCCATTGTGGCATCAAATTCACATCATTACAATTATGTGCCGGACAGTAGTCAAATCCATGCAAGGAGGATTTTAAAGCTCATGAGACCTAATGGAGGTCATAGTATGTTTGTGTCATTGAAGAATCAACTTTTGACACAAATGAGTCAATTAATAATACAGTAAGAAAATAGAGAAATACATTTAATTTGGATTGAATACCTCAAAAAATGGTCTTGCAAGAATTTGATGAGAAATTATTGAGAACATATTTTTCTTCCATTTCCAAGTGTATATCTGTTAAAAGTGTGCACAAGGATATAGATGACTCCGTGCTGACAAACATGGACTAAAAACCACAAAACTTCCATTTTGAACAGCGTAACGCCAACCGCATTAAACTACCCTGTGGGGAAAACACCTGACAATCGACCAGTTTTAAAAGACAAATAGGACACAAAGCAGCAGCTATTGATGTGGAATACCCTCGGCCCTGCAGAAGGAATAAGGAAATGGAGGAAATCTTTTTGTAATCCAGAAACGGCACAATTCCCAGAAGAGATGCATTCCTACTGCATGACAGAGATGTAGTTCCTCTGTGGCTGCAAATGGCATTACAACTTCATGTTCCCAAGCAGTTTTTAGTGTTTACTAAGGCAAGCATTGCTATTACTCGTTCAGGACTGTTATGTTATATGAATGATACCTCAAATCATGGAGGTGTAATGTTACTTTTCTGAGCAATCATACTGACAATTTTCACTTGTTTCAGGAATAAATGTCAGTAATATCCAATAGATTTACATTGAAGGAGTGACTCAAGCCATATTTAGGAACCAGAATATCTTGGGGATGACACTTTTGACTTAGCAACCACCCATACAACCCTTGCAATGACATAGTAACCCTAGCAACCACCTAGAACACACTATCAACCACCTAGAAACCTTCAGAATACTATAGCAACCATCAAAAATACCCTGTATAATAACTCTCTAGCTACTATAAAAAAAACACCCTAGCAGCTGCCTATCAACCACACAAAATAATTGCAACTGCACCGTAAAGATCAAGCCACCTAGCAACCATCTAGAAACCACCCAAAACACCCAAGCAATCATGCAGTAATGCCATAGCAACCACCAAAAACACACTTATAAACACCAAAAACACCCTAGCAACTGCATAATAACTCCCTAGCAACAACTAAGAACAACCTAGCAATTGCCAATAAGCCACCTAGAATACCCTAGCAACCACCCAGAAAACAATTTCAACCAAACAGCAAAGCCTAAGCAACCACCTAGCAACCAAACAAAATACCCTATCAACCACCCAAAACACCCAAACAACCGCACAGTAACACCCTAGCAAACACAGAGGACACCTTTGTAAGTACCTATCAACTGCCCAGAACAGCATAGCAACCATATAGAAACCACCCTGAACACCATAGCAACCATATAGCAAAGAACCAGCAGCCAGCAAGAATGCAATAGCAAGTTGCATCCATCCAACAAGCACTTAAAACACCATATCAACCATATAGTAATTCCATAACAACCACCCAGAACACCCTAGAAACTGCACAGTACTACCCTAGCAACCATCCAGAAAATCTGAGCAACCACCTAGTAAACACAAAGGACATCCTTGCAACCACATAGTAATGCCATATCAACCACCCAGAATGCCATAGCAACAATGTAGAAACAACACAGAACACCATGGCAACCATATAGAAACCCCCCAGAACACCATAGCCACCATATAGCAAAGCCCTAGCAACAACCAAGAACACCCAAACAAGTTGCAACCACCTGAAAAGCACTTAAAACACCATAGCAACCGTAAAGTAATACCCTAGTAACTACCCAGAACACTCTAGCAACCGCAAAGTACTACCCTAGCAACAACCCAGTAAACACCCAGGACATCCTTGCAAGTTGCAACCACATAGGAATGCCCTATCAACCACCCAGAATACCCTAGCAACAACATAGAAACCACACAGAATACAATAGCAACCATATAGTAAAGCCTTAGCTACCACCAAGAACACCCTAGCAAGTTGCAACCAACTAACAACCACTTAAAACACCATAGCAACCGCAAAGTAATGCCCAAGATACCACTCAGAATGCCCTAGCAACCACCCAGAATACCCTAGCAACAACATAGAAACCACACAGAATACAATAGCAACCATATAGTAAAGCCCTAGCTACCACCAAGAACACCTTAACAAATTGCAACCACCTAACAACCACTTAAAACACCATAATAACCACACATAATGCCATAGAAAACACCCTAGCAACCACCAACCACCCAGAAAACCCTAGCAACCACCTAAAAAACACCAAGAACACCCTTGCAACCACATACCAGAACACCCTAGTAACCACCTAGAAACCACCCAGAACATACTTGTAATGCCCTAGCAACCACTAAGAACACCCTAGCAACTAAAGAAAGGCAACTTAGAACACCTTAGCAACTATATATATATATATATATATATATACCCTTGCAGTCACTCATGGGGAATCACAGTCAATTAAATACAGTCAAAATCTAGTCAATTAATACAGTATATAATCTTTTAATATTAATGTTTCATGCACAATGAGTGCTGGCAGTGATACCTGGATCACACACAGAGAGAGGGAGAGGGAGAGAGAGAGAGAGAGAGAGAGAGAGAGAGAGAGAGAGAGAGAGAGACCTATAGCTTTCCTGGTCTTCCTCTGTAGACAAAACAAAGGCAGGGTTGTAAATAGGTCATCTGCACAGGTCAGTGGCAGAGAAACAAACACTCCCAAGGTAAAAAGGGACAGATAAAAATAACCACAACAACAAAACAAAGTCTGTTCTATCTATAAAGACTATAATCTCTTCTTATGGGATCAAAATCCTGTCAAAAGTATTGCCTTCATGGTTCCAAAATAACAAGTTTGAATCAAAAATATATAAACACATATAAAAAATGTGCTGCAAAAATACTGAATTGCAAACAAAATCATGTTTTCCTGGGTTATATTGCTGTTTTTTGTGCTCTCTGACAATTTTGCTCTCGTTCAGTTTTTTCTTTACTTTTGTTTCCGAGTTCTGCGCTTGGTTTCCCAAAACATTTGAGTAGAGTTTCATGTAAATCAGGGGGCGCGTTGCATCCCCATTGGTCCACTAGTTCTTGATTGACAGCTCCTCCTCTAGCCAATCATTCGAAGAGGGGAGGTGACGTCACTCAAATGCTGCTGCTCAATCGCAGGATGGCAGATGAAGATGGATAACCATCAGCTGGCAAATCCTGGACAATCACAGGTAACTGAATATAAGGATATCACATGTGGTTTAAAGATACGTTAAAGTTATGTTTGTTTTGAGTATTTTCTGCCAGCTGTAGGAAACAATGTGTTGTCCGAGTAGGCCATTATCATAGAACGTTAACACGTGTATCGAGTCAGCTGAATTTAGTTTGCAGAGTTTTAGTTTAGTCATTATTTAAGACTTCCTTGTTTGTAGGTTATTGGCTGCATACCTAAAAAAACTGGTGTTGATGTTTGATCCATGATTTTACTGGCAGTACCAATGTAGTCGCAAGTACAGAACCCAACTTGATACGCTTTTCCATGTCACATTGGCATCGTTCAATCCCTAATTCAATAAATAATGCAATAAAGTGGGCTTGACCTTGGATGTTCTTTATGCACAAATAGTCGCACATTTAGGGACCGTCTCTAAAGATACAGGAGCAAACATATCCAAAACATTTACAAACATTTACATAACATAGAGTATATGTCAGAATAACATTTGAAGCATATTACTTACAGTCAATCAACCAACTCCAAAGTGTGCATGTTGGTGTCACCAATAATAAGTCAGGAAATACTTGTTTGTATGTTGCTTTGAGGCTCTTTGTGCCTCCCCAAACAAGAGTAGCCTATTCAATATACACTAAGATACATCAACTTTATATACTGTAAACACATCTCTCAAACTCGGCACATTGTTTCCTAGAGATGGCAGATAATACTCAAAACAAACACAAGCAGTGTATCTATCAACCACAAATAATATAGTTACATTCAATTGCCTGTGATTGTCCAGGACTCGGCTGCGATTGAGCAGCAGCCATTGGAGTCACATTTAAGTGACGTCACCTCCCCTCTTCGAATGACTGGCTAGAGGAGGAGCTGTCAATCAAGAACTAGTGGACCAATGGGGATGCAACGCGCCCCCTGATTTACATGAAACTCTACTCAAATGTTTTGGGAAACCAAGCGCAGAACTCGGAAACAAAAGCAAAGAAAAATACAGAGTAAGCGTACAAAAATATAAGAATATGAGCAAAATTGTCAGAGAACACACACACACACACAAAAAACTTAATATAACCAAGGAAAACATGGTTCTGATGACTTATATTTTGACAGAATTTTGATCCCATACTTTCTCTCAAACTGAATGCTAGAGTACGTCTTACTGCGCACTGTTCAGTAGTAGGGCCACAAACATACTCTACGCAAGCATGCCCACATATTCTCTATCGGATTGAGGTCAGGGCTTTGTGATGCCACTCCAATACCTTGACTTTGTTGTCCTAAAGCCATTCTGCCACAACTTTAGAGGTGTGCTTTGGGTCATTGTCCATTTGGAAGACCCATTTGTGACCGATCTTTAACTTCCTGTCTGAGGTCTTGAGATGTTGCTTCAATATATCCACATAATTTTCCTTCCTCATGATGTCTATTTTGTGCACCAGTCCCTCCTGCAGAAAAGCACCCCCACAACATGATGCTGCACCCCCATGCTTCACGGTTGGGATGGTGTTCTTCGTCTTGCAAGCCTCACCCTTTTTCCTCCAAACATAATGATGGTCATTATGACCAAACAGTTCAATTTTTGTTTTATTAGACCAGAGGACATTTCACCAATAGTAAGATCTTTGTCCCCATGTGCACTTGCAAACTGTAGTCTGGATATTTTTTGGTGGTTTTGGAGCAGTGCCTTCTTCCTTGCTGATATAGGACTCGTTTTACTGTGGATATAGATACTTGTCTACCCGTTTCCTTCAGCATCTTCACAAGGTCCTTTGCTGTTGTTCTGGGATTGATTTGCACTTTTCGCACCAAACTATGTTCATCTCTAGGAGACAGAATGCGTCTCCTACCTGAGCACTATGATGTCTGTGTGGTCCCATGGTGTTTATACTCGTGTACTATTGTTAATACAGATGAATGTGGGACCTTCAGGCATTTGGAAATTACTCCCAAGGATGAACAAGAATTGTGGAGGTCCACATTTTTTTTACTGAGGTCTTAGCTGATTTCTTCTGATTTTCCCATGATGTCAAGCAAAGAGGCACTGAGTTTGAAGATAGACCTACTTTGTGTCATGCACAAAGTAGATGTCCTGAACGACTTGCCAAAACTATAGTTTGCTAATATGAAATCTGTGGAGTGGTTAAAAAAGGAGTTTTAATAACTTCAGCCTTAGTGTATGTAAACCTCTGACTTCAACTGTATGTACATAAATGTACTAGTAATGTACATTTTGAGATAATAGCTTTTAAACTAGCATAATTATTACTGAATATCTTAGCTCTGTAGGTCCATACAATGCAAGTGAGTGGAAGCCAGAATTTGTAAGGTCCAAAACGTATAAAAAGGCAGCATAAAAGTAATTTTTGGAGCTACAAATGTCTGATCACCATTCACTTGCATTGTATGAACCTACAGAGCTGAAATATTCTTCTAAAAGTATTGATTTGTGTTCTGCTGAAGAAAGAAAGTCACACACATCTGGGATGGCATGAGGATGAGTACATGATGAGAGAATTTTCATTTTGGGTGAACTGTCCCTTTAAATGTGGTTATTTTACTTTTGTCTTAAGAGATAAATATTCTAGTTAATTCTTCACAAGTCCAGCAAATTGTAGGATGCAGTATTTCACGCTGTGTGCTCTGGTTGTATACTGCACATCTGCACATAAGTATAGGGGTTTTTGCCTTGTACATGCTGCATACTGCAAAATAGTGCTAGAGTACTAGAATACAAGCGCTACCAGGAGGACACACACGCTTGCAAACAGGTTTGAAAACTCTTGCAAACGCTCCCTCTTGAGGCTGAATTAATAAAGTGCATGAGTGACTTCAACACAGGGCAGTCAGAGATTTGACACAACCCAAATGTGTGTGTGCAAATATGTTTTTGTGTGTGTTTGTGTGTGCATCTGTGTTTGTTCATGTGTAGCTGCTTGTGAGTAGAACTACTTTTCATTTGTGTATTAAGACCATCAAAATATATATTGCAATAATTCTGTTAAGATATTGCAATAAGTCCATGTATGATCCATGCATTATTACTGCATCATTTCAGGGAGAATCTGTCTGCGTTTGTGTGTTGAAAGTGTCTCCTCTGTGCCACCTGTCAGCTGGACGTCCATCTGTCTCCATAAACCAGCCAGAAACACGTCCAGACCATGATATGCAAATGATACATTTACATCACTTCTGTCACATTACTTTTACCTGCGGCCTGAACACAGTCCCTACTGTGCAGGTAAGAGTGAGTGTGGAGTGCAATCAAAAGGTCAAAAGGTCATGCCTTAGTCAGTGATGGAGAGGTACCTGAGTCCTCTGACAAGCTCATCGTGGGTGTTCAGCATTCAAGTGAAGCTCAATCGACAGCATTTGTAGAATAATGTTGATAACTACAAACATGTATTTTTACTCGTCCCTCCTTTTCTTTAAAAAAAGCAAAAATCTGGGTTAGAGTGAGGCACTTAAAATTGAAGTCAATGGGGGCAAATTCGTTAACGTTAAAATACTCACTGATACTCTTGTATCAGTACTTCTGAAACAGTGAGCATTGTAACGTTTACTGATTGGCCCCATTCACTTGCATTGTAAGCGCCTCACTGTATCCCAGATTACTGCTTTTGTTTTTGAAATAAGCGAGGATAAGTTTTAATCATGGCTGTCGATTGAGCTTAACTTGTATTGAACCCGGTTCCATTATGACGATTTACCTCACAAAAGCTCAACATGTGATTAATGATCTGTATCTTTTTTCCCGTGCAATAATGGCTGAAATGTTTACTAGCTTTTCTGTAGTCAAGCCTCTAAGGAATGTCACTATACAGAAATCCACTGTCAAATATAAAGCTACCAGAGAAATATTGACTGGAGTGTGACAACACAGCCTGGTCTCCCCTATATGCATATCATTCCCTTATGTGCCAGACTGTGACAAATTCACACCAATATTTAGAGCAGACCTGTTAATGTAGTCTATGATCTTCTCCTGAGGTCGCCATGGATATGAGCAATAACAATCCACTTATGCATGCATAAATCTCATCTTTATGTAATAACACACCACTGCATTAAAAACAAGCAGAGATGCACTGGGGGAACAGGTTCTGTATAGCAGAGGTTGTTTGTGTGTGTGTGTGTGTGTGTGTGTGTGTGTGTGTGTGTGTGTGTGTGTGTGCTGTCAGTTCTATTTATAGTGCAGTGATGTTCCCCTATTCATTCTTTGAGGAAACGATGGTGGGTATACGGTATTCTTTACCTTTTACCAAGGTCCCTAAACCCTTCAATAATAAAACAACAAACATAATTTCAATTAAATTACATATGCATTAAAATTTATATTTTTACACTATTAATTACAATGTGTTATTTGTCTGGTTTAAAACTGCCCCAATTAATGCCGTATAATTGCATGCATGAATTATACATGCATAATTTCAAATCATTTAATGACGCTAATTGCATATCTATCTATCTATCTATCTATCTATCTATCTATCTATCTATCTATCTATCTATCTATCTATCTGTCTGTCTATCTATCTATCTATCTATCTATCTATCTATCTATCTATCTATCTATCTATCTATCTGTCTGTCTGTCTGTCTGTCTGTCTGTCTATCTATCTATCTATCTATCTATCTATCTATCTATCTGTATGTTGTTCTGTCTGTCTGTCTGTCTGTCTGTCTGTCTATC